>MU001778.1:0-124373 GCA_010093585.1 Melanomma pulvis-pyrius CBS 109.77 | reverse complement strand
CGGCCCCCTCCCCCAACTCCGCCATCCAACCCCGGACCCACCCCTGGACACCAACCCCAGCCTCAGTCTCCGTCTCCGCCTCAGCCCTCCATCCCCTGCACCTGGTACCGCCAGATATCCCGCACGCAATTCCTCCAGATCGGCGAGACCATCGGCCCGCATCGAGAGTACAAGGACGTGCCCGAGCCCGCCAACTTTGCCCCCACCACCTTGGACGCAGCAGCCGTCCTGGGGAGGGAGGGGGCGGCGGCGGCGGCCGGGCTGCAGAGCGCCGGGACCGACGGGAAGGAGCGGCTGGGAAGGCCGTTGGGGAGACGCTAATCGATGATGGGGGGGAGGAGAAGGTCGGGGAGATGCTAATTGAAGAAGGAGGACCGGGGAAGGTTGGGGAAACGCTAGTTGATGAGGTGTGGATTGTTTGGTTGGTACGTGATGCGGCTTGGAAGGGTTCCATGACCATGTTCGAGGGGATTGCTGATGTGTGGCGGGATGGGAAGGAGCAATGCTTGCAAATCACGCAACGTAGACTAAGGAAACATGGAAACATGGAAACATAGCAAAGCTTCGAGTACGCTACACGACGCAGTCTTGTATCTAGCACCAGTGCCAATAAACTAGCTTTCAAGGTATATACTTGTAACGAATATAGCGCGCGGAGAAATGTTCGCGACGACAACACCGACCATCCTCAATGCCGAGCTCTCACGCGAAGCCGCCCTTCAAATGGCTAACATCATTTTACAAAATCAAACCTGACTCGCCCGCTCTTGCAGCTGCTGAAACATCCTCTCCTCGGCCGTCGAGCTCGCCCCCAACTTCAACGCTTTCAATCCAGTCGGAAGCGCGGGAAGGGATGCCGTTGGCGGGTGACCATGTGGTAGTACCAGGCCTGCATCGCCACTGAGATTTCTGCGAGTGCCGGCACTGCGCGATGAGATGGAGCCCGCGGCGCTGAGTGCGAGGGACGCCCGTGGGGATGCCGGAAGAGGCGTCACACTGCGCGGCGGTTGACGGCGGTGAAGATGCGCCATTGCTGCATTCATCGCCGCACTGGGGCTTGCGGTCCTGGGCAGGGAGGGCACCGATGAAGGCGAAGAGATGTCTTTTGCCCGCGGTAGAGGTTGGTGGTGACGATGATGGAGATGCTGATCGAGAGAAGTCGCGTTCGGTGTTTGCGTTTGCGTTGGAAGCATCTTCTGCGTCCGTGTTCGCAGTGGCGGAGGCGCCAGCATGGGAGACGTGTTGGGTGGAGCCCGGACCCGAAGCCCGTGGGAACTGCTACTCGAGGTGGTGCTGGCCGGTTTGCTATTCCCATCCTGGGCTTGCGGATGCTTGCCGTATGTCGCCATTAGCTGTGTGAAGTCGTATTCAGCAGGCAAGCGACTGAGGCGCCGTATCGTGGTCATGTTATCCGTGATGAAAGTCGACATGCGCCGAAGCGCATTTCCCTGCTGCTGGCTTTCGAACGAAGACGGAGCCTGGAGTGTTTGGGCTGCGCGGGCCGTATGCGCATCGGCCAAGCGTCTGGGTGTTCGCGGTTCGTAGTCTTGGTGAGACGGGAGGCTCCGAGTATTGAGTTGGAGAGTTTGCTGGGCGCTGGCGAAGATCTGGGCGAAGTCGACTTCGACGCCGTTTTGACGCGCACGTAGACCAGTCGACATGCCATCGCTGGAAGACATGTTGGGAGGCCGGGCAAGCACAAAGAATGAACCGTCTTTGATCTTGCGACGAACATTATTCCACCGCGTACGTGCAGGGTTGTTCTCGATTTCAGGTCTGTATATTGACTCCTGGGCGAGCGATGCATAGTAAGCCTCCAAATGAGCGGCTATCCGTTCCATCACGCTGAGCAGATATGAAGCTAGCTTGACCTTCAAGGAAGATTAGGATTTGAGTCATCATCTTGGACCGGAAGGCCACTTACCTGCTTCGAGCTGGTGGGCTCGTCCATCGAGGCAATCAAATCAAAGGCATCCATCCCCAAGCCGGCTTCATCGCGAATCTGTTCCAGAAATTTCATGTCCAGCTCCGTAACCGTCTGTGCATACCTCAGGATTCCGTTCTCGTGAAATCGGGCTGATTTGCTGTTGTTGCACACAAACTGACCAATCTCGGAGACCTCTTTCATAGCTCTTGTGGTATCTGGAGATGACTGTGCACGAGTGATGGTACCAATAATGTCCGGTAGTCGCACGTTGGGAGCCAGGGCATTTGCGAGCGAGTATGATAGCTTGAGATAAATCTCCTGGAGCTTTGCCTGCGAAATGTCAGCAGGAGCCTCGAGGGACATCATTAGAAGGTCCTTACGCCGAACAGGGTTGAGAATCCATTCTGCATCAATCGCGATTGGAACTGGTAGAATTTGCGCACCCCGCCGATGTTGAACAGCCCTGAAGACGAAAACCACACTTTAGAGTCTTCAAGGATGTTGTTAGCTTCAAAAGACAGGGTCGTTAGACTTTCCACCGTATTCCTGAGATACTGATACCACATGTCGTACAGATAGCTGATTTCCGTACATCGGAAGTCGGGCTTGGACACTAAATGGCCAATCCTGTACTTCGAGAGCAGACTGGAAACTTCTGGATTGCTGGAGTGAGCGAGGTCGTCGAATGTTTTCGTTGCATCTAGACCAGCACTAGCGGCAACAATGAGTGTGCCACCAGGGTGCATTGGGAGGAAGTCGGTTACGTCATAGACACCTCCGTGGACCCCAATCCACATTCGCGAGCCTTTCCTGTGACCAGTATGGGCGGCAAGTTTTGACATCGGGTAGGTTGGAGTATTATTGGGAATGGCGCGCGGGGTCATAAAGATATCTGCGACATGTGTTAGTATACACTCAAGCTATGGAACGAGTGAAACCTACCAAGCATGAATCTCCGTTCTGCAAACGCCGTCGCGAGTAGTGAGTCCGCAGTTGACTGCGTTGATGCCTGATGCATGTAGATTGCCTTTCTCAGGCCCGACATGACTGCAATACCATGATTAGTCTAGAAGCTAATGACAAGTCCACCGGAGTATAGAAGATTTGTAAGAGAAGAAAAATTTCATACCTGTTTCATACACGGTGACGGAACCACAAATGTAGAGATAGCCCCCTAGCCCGCCTTGGCTCTTGGACATTACGAGCTCAGACACAAGAAGTCCTTGTTCTATGATGGTGGTATCAATGTATCGTGGATCCATATCTTGCTCAACTAGATCTCTCAGGGCTGGATCGTACACAAGGCCATTGCGATCCCTCGAGAATGCGGTGTGAAGCTCCAGGGACCCTTCTTGTACCAGCCCCCGAAGTTCTTCCTGGTGAAGAAACTTGTCGCGAGACTGCACACCTAGGAACAGAATATTTCTTCCGATTCCAGTGCGTGAGCGAGCTTGCCAAAACCCACGGAATGGAGCTATTCCAGAGCCGCCAGCAAACATGGCCACCGGAACACTCGCTGAGGGGGGTAGTTGAAACTGGATTGGACGAGACACTCCGATCAAAACCTCGTCATCATCGGTAGCACCGCAGGGAAAGTCCATCAAATGTGGAGGAGGGTTAAGGAAGCCGCTTGATACCCCATACAATGGCAAGGACGGCTGGATGGATCGGAACGCCGGGTCACGCGCAGATTCGGTTCGGGATACAGTAAGGTCGATCATGCTTGGGAGCAATTCAGGCGATGAATTCGAAATACTGTATGTGCGGGGTACCTCAAGGCCAATTAGCTTGGGTAACCAGGCTAGGTTGTACAGATCAAACGCCTGCTCCCAAATCTCTTGTGGCACTTCCGCAATGGCAGTCTGCAGGAGATCGCCCACACTCCCCTTGACAGGCCATTCATCTGACGCTAGAATCTTGAGCGTGGTTTGAGAGGAAGCGCGAAGCATTTGGTGGACCTAATTTTAGTCAGATTCCTGAAGAGTGCGAAGAAGGGATTTGAAAGCATACTGTGATGACGAGATCCTTTGTCAATGGCGCCAAATGTCCTCTCTTCAGCACATTCTTGACCGTTAAACCAGCACTCGGGACCTTGGATATCATCTCTAGATGCTTGGAAAATCTTGCCCAGACGGAACCCTGTTCAACGGGAACAATGCTGTCCATCATGTTCTCTAAGCCTAATGCAGCAACAACCTTGGCCGTCTCATACGATGGATTTATTGGCATGACAGCAAGTCGGTCACCTGGTTGAAAAGTAATGCCGGTGTTATGCAAGCCGAAGGTGACCATTCCAGTAGATCGGTCTGGATCGGCATCGATGGTTTGACGGTCTAATATTCGTGCCTGAAAGCGGCATTCTTCGAAGCTGCCTCGCATTTGATGTGGCTGGACTTTGACTTCGCCTCGATATGGGTCCAGCCTCTCGCGCATTGAGTCGGAGAGGGTGCGATGGACTTCTTCCCATGGCCTCCCATCCGATTCTCCTGCGCCCGCGTTTCCGTTTGTCTCCGTCCGGCCCGTTTTTGCAACCACCTCGACGAAGCCATAAACTAGTTCATAAATTAGTATTGCTTGATATTTTGCATAACTGTAACTGAGAAATGTAACGACTGCACACTTTTCTTGCAGACCGTGGGAGGACATTGCTCACCTTTATCTACGTTTCGTTAGTAATGAATTCCAACGATCGAAATGGAATCTTACATCTATGCGTCCCCATAAACCCCCTCTCACCCGCATATGACTCGATTAGGCCTTCGAGGACCCCTTCTAACCTGGGGTCGCCGCTCGCCTTCACAAACTCCGGAATTCGATAGTGATTTTCAATGGCAGCAATGAAGGCTCGAATATTTAGCGGCAACCATCGACGGAGATGGACGGCCTCTATTCCAAGGAACGACGTGTACTTCTTCCTTCCAATAAATGCGTCCATAAGTAGGAACAGCGGCAGGGCGAGACCGGAGAGTGCTGGTACTCGTTTCGAAAGCGGTGCGCTAAATTTCGCATACCTTTGACCCCACTGCCCAGTCGTCAGCAGTTGCGTATAAGTCAGTGGGAATCTAGACCTACCTCCACTGGATTTGCGAATTGCTCTCCGGCATTAGGATTAACACTAATCTTGTGAAACACAAATGGTAGTTGGTCGATGATCGATTTCAATTGAACCATCTCTTGGAGCAGGGCTTCGTTGTCCTGGTTCATTACAGCTTCCTGGCACCGAGTTACCAACTCCACCCCAGACTGGAAGCATCCATGTACTTCGGCCATGCATAAGAGAAACATGGCTTCGGCACGATCATTAAACACCTAATGTAATTAGTAAATATAATGGTAGAGAAAGGCGCTGTACCTACTGGCCAACGAAGATCCATATTCTCTGTTCTGGCGACGTAGGGCTGGATGCTGGTGGGATCTCGAAGCTTGTAATTGTAAATACTGACATCAAACTGCGTGAGATGAGGCAGAACTCTGCCCATGCGAGTGCAGATCTGCCGGAGCGGTATGGCGATATTCCTGGGAATGCCTTTGGTCTCCTCTTCCTCATCATCTGCCTCTCCAGAAATATTCCTGAAAGCCCCATGAGGTGCAACCACGCTTACGCCCTCGTTGCCATCATTATTTTCTTCATAACGGTACACGCTCGCGAGGATACCCAAACACACCGTTGCCGCCCATAAAGCGCGATCCGGGATCAGGTCTGCAGTAACCATTGGCAAGGCAAGAATGGACGTCCGAACATTGCCTCTTGCGACTACGCCAGGCATTCTTTCGCAGAGATCGGACCAGATCCTTCCAGGTGAGGCCCGTAGTGCAACCGGAGAGTCGGATGGGTCCGGTGGCAGAAACCCATAGCTTGAGGATAGATATCCATCCTTCCATCCGGTTCGAGGCCCGATTTCTTCTGCTCGCATCAGCACACGACGACCCGGGGCGCCGAGTGCAGCCGCTAAAAGGTCGTCGTCTGTCGGGTTAAGGTTATCTGCGTTCTTGAGTCCATTGGTGACATCGCGTGCAGGAGCTTCCGGTATCAGCATCTCATTTAAGGCCTTGCGTTCCTTCTCATAAAGAACGCCGGTGTCATCGGAATCCTACACATGGTCAGGTAGGTACTAAAAACTATCATGCATTCTTACCTCGGAATAGATCGTCGGTGCGCCTAGATTTGGTTGGAACGCAGCAAACGCACACCCTCGCGGTCCAACGCGACCCGCAGGACAATGACCTCCAGAGACCGAGCCATGTTGCCTACTAACAGGACAAGTTCGTACAGACATAACGAGCGGAATGTATGATGGTCCGCGTGCCAATAGTTGATAAGAAACAAAGGAATGGTAGGCTTGCGACCTGCGCCAAAATAGACACTAAAATAAGCAGTTTAAGAACCTGAAAAGTAGACGCACTGCATGCCTTCGATATATTGGAGGTAGCCCACGATCTTATCCTCGAGCGGCACCACCCCATTTGAGCTATGGCCTGTCACCTGGTTCCACATTGGCCCACTTGCCGAAGGACATCAGCGGCATCTAGGAGTAGTGGCGTGAATCTTCCAAGAACTCTAGGAGCGGGATACCGTGAATCGTGATCGCGGTCCTCCGAATAGCGACTATCCTGAAATTGATCCGTGTTTACGTAGGCCTCAGGTTGCCGAGCTCTGGGCAGCGACTCCATCGCAGTTCCCATTGGCTAGGCACACTTCACGTGCATCCCCTTTGTGAGTGATAGGTTGTCAAAGCTGTCATAAGGAGAGGCACAAACGCCAAAGCTGGGAGACGCTGCTGGAGATCACCGTTACACCGGTTGCGCTAGTGTTTTGCGGCTCTTTCCCAGACAGCCAAGTTGCGCCCGGGTTTCCCGAATTCGGTCTGCTTACCCGTGGTCGGGGTTGCCCAGTATCACGGAACGATGCAGGTAGGATCCCGATCTCTATTCCGTAGACCCAGTCGACTATCGAAGAGTTGCCTCCTGTTTAGTGGGCATTGTGTGGGTAGACATCACTGGCAGCGTAGTTGCTTCAGCCTGTATTTTCGCGATGAAAACTTTGTGAAATGAGAAATGTCTTTATTCGGGTATCTCAGGCAGGGCCAAGAAGGGGTCGGATGGGATTGGCAACATAATCTGGGGAATTCTGAAACAGGAGAAAGCCCAGGCGCTGCCTCGACATCTGCCAAGCGCTAAGCAGCATCAGAGCTGTCAGGGAGCAACTCCGATGATCCTTTGTAATGTCATTCTGTCGATGCAAGACAATTGTTTTGATGGAAGCCAACGGCGACTGGCTGTTCCTCTGCCTCGCGTGCGAGAAGGCTTTGGTGACGGTATTCGTGGCTTTGTTAGCGTTACGAGTTACGGGACTCAAACGTTTGGGTAGTGAGCGGACGCGCGTCGATGAGGACAATGTGGTATGATGAATGAAATGCGAAGAGTCGTGCGTCGATGGTTGTGAGTTGTGAGTTGCGCGCGAATCCTTGTCGCACCACGTGACACCCGCCAAGTCACCAATCCTCGACTCGAAAGCTTCGGTCGACTCCTTCTCTCCATCACTCTTAGGGTCACTCCTCATCCCCTTTCTCTGGAGACTTCTAATCACTCCGAAAAAATTCGATAGAGATGAGATCCCGTAGAATGGCGGCTATCTCAGCTGACGATCAGGAGTGGGCTCCTTCCGAATCTTGAAGGCATGAACGCTCAACTCCGAGTCTCCTAATTACTAATCCGATACCGGACATGGAACTTGAAGTAGTGGACAGACGAAGAGGAGGAGAGAGGATTGAATAAGAACGGCGCAATCAATTCACAACCAGCACTACCCTGAGGCTTTTCATTGGGATCGTGATGAAGTATTCAATCAGACTATGCGAACTGACTTATCTGATCACCCGTCATGGGCGACAGCATGGTCGAGTGTAATACTACAGCTGACTCAGTCCTGTATCAGAGATTTTGTACGCATGATCATAAATGCTACCTCACGTTCTCCCCGTCGAACTTGCTGTGTGTATTGGAACCATATGGTGCGCATTCGCGCTATTCAATATCGACTAATGTAGTAAATTTAACATGTCGTTCGATGAACATTCTGCGACGCGCAATAACAGAAAGGAGACATAGAATTGACGAATTTGAGAGGTAACATGTGCAAAAGCAAGCTAATTGAAATCCAACAATATTCTATATCTATGAAATATAGCGATCTCTTACTCTAGAGCTTTAAATGTCTTACTGAGGCACTATTCTATGCTATCAAGTAGATGAAGGGCTATAGAAATTGTGTTTGAATGATATAAAAATGTATGCAGCAGTGGTGTTTGGTATCCGTACATGATGAGACATCATGATTGCTATTGGAAAGCTATGTGGGTTTAAGGCTTAGATTGTGCGCACATAGCCCTAAACTCTACGTTTCCACATTCACTCTAGTCATTGACTCCAGAATCGGAGATTCTTGGCGGATACCGTGTGCTTGCCAGGACCAAGGAATATGATCAAAGTCCAGATTTTCTTTTTCTTTCCTTTTGACCTATTTCAATAGCTTATATTACTACCAAGCTTTGTACTTTATGATCTCTCGCTGAACGGGTGGGCCCTGGTAGTTGAACTGAAAAAGAAATATCCGGGATAAGAGAAGAGGTAGCGGACTGTTTTTTTGGATTTGGAATAGATTTGAGATTGGGATATGAGAGAGTGGAAATTTGTGTAAACAAGAAAGCGAGAGTTGATTACTACACAGCTTTGTGGATGAAGTAAATTGCCTCTAACTTAAATCAAGACATGTATTCCGCCAAGTTTTAGCGCTATTATCATGCTTTAAACCCTTTGTAGAAAGCTCTCGTCCTGAATAAGACGTCAATGCACAACAGAAGCTTTTGTAATATAGGAAAAGGTTCTGATTCGGTCAAAGGAAAACTTCTAGATCTCTTGTGGCCCGCTTTGAGTTGTTTTTAGCTGCCTAGTGGTTTATCCTCGATTAGAAGTCAAAGTTTAATCAGCGCAGTTGAGAATCTTGCTCTTGCTTCATAAGCACAGAGCTGAGATGATCTAGAGCCTGAGATTGTTATATAAGTACGAGTTTTTACCTCGTTACCTTATATTATTGACATTCTCTTACGGATCATTAAAACACCATCCAAGCTGTGTTCTAATTAGCAGTCTAGCCAGGTCAGTTCCTATAACTTCTTGATAAAGATAGAGCAATCTCTAACAGAATATCATAGCGCAACCATGAGGACCTTTCTCATTATCTATATTGCCACTTTTGTAGATTGGACCCTGGGTGCTGCAACACTCCCTAGGGATAAAAAGACCTGCAACGGCCCAAGCACCAGCTTCAGTATCAGCCACATAATTACCGCCGCTGCCGTCTTCCACATCAACGATATCAACTTCCTAACCGATCCCTTTTTCTCCCCTGCCGGCACTGCCTTCGATGTCGGAAACGGCAACGTCTTAACCGTTCTTGGAGATCCTGCAATGCAACCCGATCAGATCCCTCCAATCGATGCCGTACTCCTAAGCCACGAAGATCATCCAGACAACCTGGACCCTATCGGTCGCGCCCATTTCCTCGATGGCCGCAAAGTTCTAACCACCCCCGACGGCGCTAATAACCTTCGCCCGCGTCCCGGTGTCGCCGCTCTTCAACCATGGGAAACCGTCCCTTTACATGTTGGCGGGGAGACATGGAATATCACCGGCACACCTTGCGAGCACCTTCCTGGTGGGGAGGTCGTTGGATTCGTCCTCCGTGGTCCAGGATTTGGCTATACCGACGGGCTGCCCAACGCTATATGGTACACCGGCGATACTATATATTTAAAAGAACTTGCACAGTTGAGAGACATGTATCATCTTCGTGCTGCTGTTTTCAATATGGGGGATGCTCACGCCGATCTGGGAAATGGTTCTGCTCCAATTAAGGTTACCATGAATGGTACGGATGTGGCACGTATGTTCAAGGACGTTGGTGCTGATATCCTTGTGCCAATGCACTACAGTCCTTGGTCGCATTTTTGGGAGTCTGTTGAGCAGGTTAAGAGGGATTTTGAGGAGGCTGGTGTTGCCGATAAGGTTATTTGGCTCACGCCTGGCCAACGTACCCGCATCTTTTAAACCATGAGCCCCACTCGAGTATTCGATTCAGTACTATGAAAAGATACATGCGTTGAATTCAGCGTTTATAAACTATCAGCGGGCGAAAATCGGCTGACCTTAGAGTTTCGAGGTTGCTCTTTGAGCGAGAATGCAGGGGCGAGCATGCAAGGCTGAGCTTCTATAGGGACTCGTACGCTAGGCGATGTCATCTGTCAGCTGCACTGGCGATAGGGCTTGTAGTAATGCAATGGCAATAATATTTCTTTGCTTTAACCCTCATATCGTATTGCGTAAGTGACTCTCGAACTCTGCACGCTGGGGAAAATGAAATTTGTCCGAAAATCCTTTTCGGCGAATACAGGCTACAAGCTTCCAGAAATGCTTAATGTGCTCTTGATTTTCTTCCAAATACCTGCTTAGCGTGTCGTATGCAATTTTTAAAGGGAACAAGGCAGAAGCTGGTCCGTATAGCTTCATCTCGTCCTGCAACAAATACTCAATGCTTTGGAAGATCTTGATGGCGAGCTTAGATGTTTCGGTCTTGCTTTTCTGCACGTTATCTATCACGAATCCCGTTCTGTCGTTGTCGTACAAACACAAGTCAACCTTTTCCATCTCGTTGAGGCAGATGATCCGGAAAGCCCAC
This sequence comes from Melanomma pulvis-pyrius CBS 109.77, assembly GCA_010093585.1. Taxonomy (NCBI): domain Eukaryota; kingdom Fungi; phylum Ascomycota; class Dothideomycetes; order Pleosporales; family Melanommataceae; genus Melanomma; species Melanomma pulvis-pyrius. The sequence goes on along the minus strand of MU001778.1, from coordinate 113,712 downwards.
AAGTGAATATGTACGTTCGCAGCCATCAGACTAGGAAATCTGAAGGACGAAGTTGTGGGCTGTGAAGAAGCCACGTCTTGCATCTGTTGGAAAGAATAGATGGGCCCTATCGTGTCTCTTTCGCGACGGTCTTCCCACTGTAGTAGGCGACTAAGCACCTGCGATAGTCTAGCCTTAATTTTGTAGCTTCTTGAGAGGGTGATATTGTGCGGAAAGCTTTGCAAAAGATCGGATTCCTCAAGGATAGATGGAAGAATCGCTACGTCACTCAAGAGTATTTGCATCGCTGAAGGTGGATGTTCGCGGAACGGTGTTGTTACCCATTTCTCTTGGGCTAAAAACGTTGATCTTCGTTCATAAAGGGATTGGAAAAGCTGAAGGTTTTGTAAGTTGGATACTATCAAAGACGCAAGAGTCTCCTTCTTACAAGAACAGGTCTACAGCCTACGAAGAGAGCGTGGAGCATATCCGAACTGAAAGGTTCAGGGGGGTATGATTGAATCAATGCATCAAGCCCCCTGAAATGTTTGTGAACGCTATCATCTGATGTTGGTAATATCAACTGATAGGCGCAAATTGTTAGCAAGCGTCATCTGGTGAGCCATCCACACGTACCTCTACCATTGCCAAGCATATAATAGCAGCCGCTTCTTCAATACCAAAGAATGGTTTAGGTAGTGCTAATGCAACCCGTAACTGCTGTAGCGTTGAATTATAGGCTTCGAGGCTTCGAAAGTTTTTATTTTCTCCCAGGGAATTTCTATCGAGGATGGCAGACCCAAAAGCCCTAACCGCTGAAGAGACCAACTTTTCAGACCGCGCTCTATCCACTAGTCTGGGGAGTATGTCTACCCAAGCGCCACAGACCTGGGATGTGCTCCAATCGTGGGATGACAGGCGTTGTTTATCTCTGGGGACAAAGCAGCGGAGGATTACAGCTGTATATTCCTCTGATGTCGCCAAACCAACAGGCCTGGAAATCGAACACCGCCGGAGATGCAAGGGACATATATTGACCATGCTGCGATTATTTTTCCGTACGGTAGGACTAGTATTTGATTGAAGCGCGGTCGAACACCCAGCTCCGGGAGTTCTTCTGGATATTCCGGAGGGTGCATTGGACGGATAGGAAACAAAGACCATGCCTAGCTGATACCCTTCGCAATGTCGTCCAGTAAGAGAACATTGAGAACAGGATGGACGCTTGCCGTCGCACTGCAAACAGTCAGAGAGATAGTCGCCACAATGTAAGAGAATGCTCGAACACCTACCCCTATCTTGTGAGCTCTGCATGTGTGACAAACGTTCTTTTGTTTAGTCCTCATCCTATTTGTATTGATCAACTGTTGGTGCCTTGCTACTGCGTGACTTGGCTATGCTACATAGTATGTTTAGATTAGTGGTGTAGTGAGAACTCCACCGTGAGATGTAAGAGACTTCGCCAAGAGATTTAGCGTTCTTGACTGACGATGGCTCTAAATCAGGTTAGGATGTGAATAGTAAGCCATCTCGCGAAGCTTAACTGCTAGTGGTGATTACTCAATGTCACGGCCGTGAATGATGAATTGAATGTGATGGGACGCTGTCCCTAGCGTGAGACGACGAGTCGATTGCGTGTTCTTTTCAATCGTGTCATAGTTAATAGTGTCAATTTTCATGATACTACATATTTGTCTGAAGCGCTACCATGTTCAGGCGCATTTACTTGATATCCGCACTCTTGACTACCGTGGCGAAAACATCCGCCAACTCTGCCAACACAACCTTCGTGACCTCTTCTCCCTTCACACCCGGAATATCCCGATCGCCGATTCCATCCTCAACTACAACCACGTCATATCCCCTTTGGCTCGCCTGCCTGGCTGTGGTGCTAACGCAAACATGCGCCATATATCCAGTCAGCACAACCTTTTTAATCCCCCAACTCTTCAATACATCATCAAGAGGTGTGTCGGCGAATGAACCTGGATGCAGCTTCCAAATTATCTCCTCCCCATCTTTTGCCTTGAGATTCTGGAACTCTTCCGCCAAGGCAGTTCCAGGCGTAAAGATAGGTGCGCCCTCTGGAGTCTTGTGTAAAATGTGCACGATTTTGCCGTTTGCTGCGCGATACTTCTCGAGAAGGGAGGCGATAACTTCGCCGCTAGTTTCGGCATTGGTGACGGTAAGTGCACCGGATGCATATTCGTTCTGTGCGTCAATGATGAGCAGAGCAGAATCGTGTGGAGATGCGGTTGATGGTGGGACACCTAGTAGTTGGCGGAATGTGGTAGACATTGTGTAAAAGGTAGGTTCTGATGACTGGTGATTAATCCAAACTTGTAGTGGAGTTGACCGGCCTGCAGGTTCGGCTAAGAATTTATATACCTGCGACATAGGATTACGAAGAATTTGAAATCTTTGGATGTTAAACCAAAGAACGTCTACCACATCAGTAGATGCGCTAGCATCTAAATAGAAACCAATCGTACAGCGTCTTGGCGATGTTGATCTAACTTAATTAGGAGTCTTTCTCCGCCAAGAAATTATGTATATGCTACTTCGAGGCTAGCGGCCGTGAGAGAATCCTGAAAGTATTTCAGGGCAATTACAGCATGTGCTTACAGCTTTAATTTGCATTGACTTGAAATATGTGTGAGGGAATATGTTAAGGCAATCACTTGCGTATTGCAATCCATCCTTGACCCGGTTGACCTGCATGTCATATACTGCACTCCTTTCGCATCGTACAAATGTTGAAATTTTCGCTGTACGCTTCTCAGACACCCGTGCCACCTGAAATTAGTTTCCCAGTCGTCGAGTGATCGGTGTGCTTGCATCTACACCCAAACTCATTATGAGTCTTCTCTATCCCCATATATCAACGGGTGACTCCCTTCAACTTGCTGAGACAAAGCTACTACGTGTGGATTGACTCGGAGGTATTTTCCGCCAAGGTGAGGTTTGAGTGATGCCATTCATTGTGAGAGATGGCATAATCCATCATTTTTGCTGACTCCTCAGCTATATGAGATGGTTAGCTATGTATTAGAAGGCAGTTTGGTTTCCTCGTCCATTAAAACATACGTGTAGGACGTGGGCTCTTTGGATCATTGAAATCCCGTCCGATGCGCCTCGTAAAATCCTGAATTCGGTCTGCTCTTTCCTTGCGACACTTTTCGTAGATTCGAAGTCGATCTTGCACATGGGAAGGCTTCGTCCCCTTATGCAGGACTACCGATAACGACGCTGCGTCTTCAATCGCCATGGAACCTCCTTGCCCCATATCTACCATAATTAGCTAAGTGCTAGAAACTAAACAATTGAATGCTTACAAGGCATAAATGGATGTGCTGCGTCCCCTAAGACGGCTACATGGCCTAGCGTCCATCGTGACATCACAGGCATATCGAGCATTTCCCAGCACATCAGCGATGTTTCATCAGCGAGCTCGCACATACGTCGAACACCTGGTTCGAAGTCTGCAAAAGCCCTCAAAAGGCTCTTCTTGTCGACATGCGAATTCCAATTGTTGACTAGATCTGTAAGCCATATTCGTGCTTCGGGGGCAAATAATAGTCTCACCATTGTCCGTAGCAACTTCCTCTGATGGCACAAATGCTCCAAAATTAAGCACCGTATTATCAGAGCATGGATACATCACGAACCTTCTGTCTTCAGCGGAGAACTGGAGGAGTTCTCCAGGCTGATCGCAATATTTTGCTGTGAGATGGTCGTTCAACTTCTCCTTCGGCAACAACCAACGGAAACAACTTTTCCCTACTTTGAAAGGCTTATATTCTCCACCAAAAATCTTTACTCTCGTGGCTGACTGGATCCAATAAGTTGCAATTTCAAGGAGGCACAGATTCGACTCACATGCACACCTTCTGCGCAAATCACAGCATCACCACTGAAGACCCTTCCATCCTCAAGGGCGACGGAGCTTTGCATGCAGTCAACTTTGGTGACTGTGCTTGAGGTATATATCGTTACTGGGGGTCCGCTTCCTTCCAATGAAGTGGCTTTGCGTTTGAGTGCTGTGTGAAGATCGGCACGAAGAACCGTGTACCACTCCTGAATAAACTGAGCCATAGTAGCTTTTAGTGATTATGTCGATGAACTTACAGATTTCCAGTTGTTTCTCACGGCATCATAATCTTGAATGTGCATTACATGCCCGTCTTTAGTAAGCGCAATCATCTAGCGCTAAGAATCAATAGCGTAGCCTTAAATTGTAGCTTCAGAACTTAACCTTTCGCGTGAGCGTTCCTCCGAAGTGTTCAGGAAAGACTCCGAGTTGATTGAGGACAGCAGTACAATTAGGTGCTAGGTGGATTGCCGCGCCAACTTCAGCCGCCAGTTTTGACTTCTCCAGCATCTAATAATTGCTTTCTTAAATGGCATTCTTGACGATTGATGGCAATAGAGAGGCGTACCGTGACATGATGACCTTGCTGGCGAAGTGCAATTGCAGCAGTAAGACCGCCGATTCCAGCACCACAAACTAAGAGCCTTAAAGGACTTGTGGCTTCGACACGATTAGTGTCGCCTGCCAGATCAACCATAGTCTAGACGTATAAGAGTCAAAGAGCAAATAGCAAGATTACCAGGCAAGACAGACAACGAAGCTGGTGCGCAAATAGTACAATTTAGAGGGAGAGAAGATCTTGTCAGAGGTCTAATCTTGTCTGAGGTCTAGTCTTGTCTACGGTCTAATCTTGTCTGAGTCTATCAGTCGACAAACTTGTATTATTAAATCGCTGTTCGGATCGGCAACGATTCCGCCACACGTTCCTTATCTTTCCAATAGGACGCCGTTAATAGGAGGACTACTTGGCAGTACGACATCAAAACTGGGATTTGATACGAGGCAGATTTGGAAATGTGTAGCGAACTCCAATGAGTTTCACACCAACACATTCGTGACATCATATCGAAGTGCTTCGAAAACCCACGCAAGAGTACCCCACGCGAGAGTACCTAAAAAAACTAAAGGATCTAAAGGCCATACTGATTCCGAAAGGATGGTACAGTCCTCCTTAGATAGCTCGTGCTTGTAGTGGGATACAATGATGCTGTTATAGGCAATCTATACAGCAACATCAAATCAGGGCCTCAGGTCATTCTCTAGCAGACTTGCGACCTTCAGTACCTCACAATTATTAGTTTGACGGACGAGGACTTGAGTTGAACAACTATACAATCGTCTTGGCACGTGACTGAGCTGATGCCAGCCAGTGCAGGATTATAGAATCTAACACACAATTTTTTAATGTCTTCTATTAAGTTCAAATCCTCTTTATAAAATACTAAACAATATCGTGGACATCCATGTTGTATTGAAAGATTGCGACAAAATTTGTCGGCATGATTAACATTAAAGATTTAGTCTAGCATTTCTCGAAACAGAAAAGATCTGATGTGATCTAGCCCCAGTAGCCTTGATACCGTTGCCAGTCGGCAATTACTTAGACTTCGCGAGCGCCGCTCTCCACACCCTTCCCAATCTTCCCAATCTTCCCAATCTTCCCAATCTTCCCAAACTCCTCATCCTCCATGCTGTCCGACTCCCGTCCCTCAATCACCATAGTTCTCTCCTTTGCCTGCTTAGCTTTCCTATGCATCTGCCAAAACGGCCCCTCAAACAACGCATCGATATGCTCCAGACTCAAGCCTGCAGTTTCAGGAACAGCAACAAAGACGTAAATGAGCGAGATGAAACACCATCCAGCGAAGAATAAGAAAGTTCCCCAATTATGCATGCTTTTTAGCATCCCTGGGGTACCCTTATTGATGCCGAAGTAGAAGAGCCAGTGGAAGGCCTGCGTCAAGGCACTGCCAAAGGAACGGATATTGTTGGGCCAAAGCTCGGCGCTGAAGACGTAAGGGAGTACGAGAAGACCTGTCACATGCTTAGCTGTTATTTCTCTTGAGATGGATAAGGAGGTCACATACCAACAGCATATCCAAACCCATGGATGTAGATCGCCGCAATGGCCCCTTCTGAAGCTCCTGGCGCTACCACTCCAGCTTGTTTGTACTTCAGGAACACCCCGATATAGATATCAGAAATCATCTGAACTGTAATTCCAGTAAAGAGAGACTTCCGACGTCCGAGGGCGTCGATGAAGAAGAAAGACGCCATGAGGGTGTAGAAGAACTTCGACATGGAGTACATTCCAGTCAAAAACATAGATCGGTCTGTTGACCCACCAAGACCCATCAAAGTCAAGATGGGAACAAGATAGCTGGTCACCGAGTTTGCTCCCGATAGCTGCGCCAGGGCGTAGGAGACGCATGCTTGTATCACACGCCGCAGATTAGACTTGACAAGGAAGGTTTCCTTAACCACCGACTTGAAGCCACCACCACCAAACTTGGAATGCTCTTTTTGGATTTGGTTCCGGATATCTGCGATTTCGCCGGCGACACGCGGATGGTCGGCCGGTAGGCCTCGTAGCTCAACGAGTGTCCTTGTCGCTTCCTCCTCGCGGCCGACAAGCATAAGCCATCGTGGGCTCTCGGACATAGCGAAAAAGCTGACACCGATGATGATGGCGAGTATGATGCAGGGAGTGAACCACACGATCTGGTACTGGAGACGGCCGGCCGCGACATGTAGGAAGCAAGCATACACGGTAAAACAGCTCACAGTGAGGCTGAGCAACATGATGACGCTGAACCATGTTGCCAGCAGTCCACGGATTTCATAAGGTGCAATCTCGACGATAGACATTGGGCCCGTGACGGTCAAGGGCCCGATACCGAGACCGGAGACGAAACGCGCGGTGTACAGGGCCCCGAGGTGGCCATTCGAGAACGTGGCAATGAGTTGGCCAATTATCCAGATCACCATATACAAGCGAAGACTCCAGAGCCGACCAATGCGGTCGTTGATGAAGAAGGAGAGTCCGGAGCCAATTCCGGCTGTGAGATACACGAAGGAGACGAAGTTGGAGATTTGAGAGGGATTGGCACCAGAGGTGATGCCGAATGACTTCTGGAACCCAGGAAGCGAGGGGACAATGGAACTGGAGCCTTGGTCCCACGCTGTGACTAGCGTGAGTGGACGAACTTGCAGGCTGGGATGAGGAACTGACTGATGGGAATACCGGCCATGGCGTAAAGGGCGGCGCTCACAAGGAGACGTCGATTGAAGATCATCTCACGAGGAGAAGTCCTGATGGCCTTGACATATTTCGCTAGCGTGGAGTCCGAAAGGATGCCCATCTTGCAATTGGAGGAAATTCGTCAAATTGAGAAGATTGAGAGATGTGCGCTGTAGGATGCATCCAGTCTGCTGGGACTCGTGACGGTATATCTACATCTCGTCCTTGGAGATAGTCATGGTGTTGAAGTCGGTATCTTCAGGGATGGCCAACGACTGATTCAGAGAAATTTGGTTGGTTGGCTGGTTGGGCGCGTGCACGGGCTATCTGTGAACGGGCCGACTCGGATTCCCCCGAGCCCCGCACACAATCTTTCGTCCTCGGAAACCACCAGAAGTTGCACTCAGGTGGCGATGCGCGTTATCTACGGTGGCCCGATGCACAAGCTCTATTACTTTCTTTTAGAGAGTGAATGAGTGCATCACGTGAGACGCGTGTGGTATGGTGTCACCCGCTTTTCCGATGCCGCTCATCGACCATTCCCATTCTTTCATCCTGTTTAACCTACAAAAATTCAATCTAACATTGCTGCAATGTCTCCTCTCTCGAAAGACGCACCGATTAATATCGTAGGCGCGGGCGTCTTTGGCCTCAGCACCGCTCTCCACCTTGCGCGTCGAGGCTACCGAAATGTGACTGTTTTCGACAAACAACCATACGATACAACATTATACTCGTATCTCAATGGTTGCGATGCCGCCTCAGCAGGTACCTATTTTGTCTGCCGTCTTTTTCCAATCCCACAGCTGACAACAACGGATTTTAGACATGAACAAAATCATCCGCTCAGCCTACGGCAGCCAAGTAGAATACCAAGAACTCACCTTCGAAGCAATCGAAGCTTGGAAGGCGTGGAACTCCGAACTAGCAACTGGCAACGACCTTCCTCTCGGCATGAGCAAAGATGACAAGGTGTTCTACAATTGTGGAAACCTTTCCATGACTGATGGCAATGTCCTTCCAGCATTCGAACTCGCGACGATAAAAACTATGGAGGAATGCGGGCATAAAGATACGCAGCTCATCACGACCGATGCACGACATGCTTCCATCGCTGAATCGCGAGGCCAGGGATTCGCATTAGATCCGTTCCACAGAAAGAGCAAAGGGAAGAGTAATTTGGGGGTTCTTGATTCTACAGGCGGCGTCGCGGTCGCAGATAAAGCGTGCCGACTCGCACTACACAAGGCGCGCGGACATGGCGCGAAATTCGTCCTTGATCCTGTCGCTGGAGCGTTCGCGTCCTTCATCGCCGATGTGCACGGTAAGACCATCGGCATCAAGACGAAGGATGGGAGGACTCATGAGGCGGCTCTTACCATCATGGCTTGCGGGGGCTGGACGCCCTCACTTCTCACCCGACTCGATCATCTCTGCGAAACGACAGCTGGCTCCGTAATCCTGTACAAGATCCCACAACATTCACCTCTCTTCCAGCGCTTCTCACCCGAGGCATTCCCAACGTGGTTATGGAAAGTGCGCGATGGCGCTAAAGGTGGTCTGTATGGGTTTCCTCGCGACGAGGCAGGGTATCTGAAGATTGGGTATCGAGGCACCAAGTACACGAATCCGAAGCCCCAGGCCGATGGAAAAGAGAGAAGTGTACCGGTTACTCGATGGTCTGAGGGAGAGAAACTGAAGCAGATACCGGAGCAGGCGATGAAAGTGCTGAAGGGCTTTGTTGCAGAGTATTTGCCCGAGTTGAAGGAAGAGGGCATCGATGTCGAGCTTTCGAGGGTGTGTTGGTATACGGATACATTTGACAACCACTTTGTCGTTGATCGTGTGCCTGGTGATGAGGGGTTATTTGTAGCCACGGGTGGTAGTGGCCATGCGTTTAAGTACTTGCCGAATATTGGGAATTGGGTGGTTGATGTTCTGGAAGGGGCTGGCGAGGAGAGGCCAGCTGTGAAGGCGTGGAAGTGGCGGAGTGTAGGGGTGGAGACGCCCGTGAATTTGTTGATGGAGGGAAGCGCAGGGGAGAGGGCGTTGGCAAATGTGAGGTTAGCTGAGGAAACGAATGCAGCGGGAAACAGAGCCAAATTGTGATTGAGCTCCAACACACGTAATCATACATTACGATTCATCTCCCGAGCAATCCTGTGTCTGCCCTTCATCCGCGTTATCTAAGCCCAATCGTGAAATCCGATCAACATAAAGATACCCGAAGACAGACTATTCAGTGAACATTCAGACAATGGAAATTCCCAACGGTATCAAGTTGTCTTCCAAAGAAGGGTAGCGCTGTGAGACCTGGCTGCAAAAGTAGCTCTATATCATTCGGTTTGTTAAACATGTCTAATTTACGAGATTGAACCTTCTATATAATGACGCTTTACATCTCCACTTTACTTTCTCAACTTTTCCATGTTCACAGGTGAATTCGCCTTCCCTCCCTCGAAAAAAGCCCTTATGTTCTCAAAGCACTCTCTCTCCGCCTTCATAAACGCGACATCCGTCAGCCCGCCCAGATGCGGCTGTATGATCACATTATCCTTGTCCAGAAACCACGGATCTACGTTCGGCTCGTTGCAAAGCACATCCAGCCCCGCTCTCGCAACCTTGCCGGACTCCAAAGCCATCTTCAAGGCGGCTTCGTCGATGATAGCCCCGCGGGCCGTGTTGATGAGGAAGGCGCCATCTTTCATGGCGGCGAATTCGGCCGTGGAAATAAGGTTTGTGGTGGCGGTGTTGAGTGGGCAGTTTATAGACACAATATCGGAGGAGGAGAGCAAGTCGTGGAGAGAGGAGCAGTATGTAACGTTGTACGCCTTCTCCTGGTCTACGGGCAATCGTGTGCGGTTGTAGTATTTGATCTTGAGGTTGAACACGGCCGCTTTCTTCGCGAGATACTATTCCCAAGTCAGCATCCAAGACTCCATGCGAGACCACACAGGGAATCCTGGGGCAACATACCTTCCCAATTGCCCCCAGCCCCACAATACCCAGCACCAGACCGGCAGGATCCCTCGCCGGAATCAGACCCTCGACGCTCCTCCATGTTCCTGCTCTCGCGCTCCTCTCCGCATTCGATGTGTTCCTCAGCGTCGCCAGCAGTAGGAAGACGGCCATATCAGCCGTCGCCTCTGCCACTGCATCCACAGAATTGCAGAAGATGATCCCTTGCTCGCTCATCCACTCGACGTCGAACTCATTGTAGCCTGCGCTCGCCGAGACAATGATTTTGCAGCTGGGTACAAGCTGGGAGAGGAGTCCGGCGTCGAAGGGCTCGTAGGGGGGTGTGCCCATCCGGATTATGAATGCGTAGATGGGGCCTTTGCGCGCGATGAGCTTGGGGAGCAGCGAGATGGTTTCGCTGCGGTTTGTGGCTTCTAGGACGGAGAACTCGAAGGATGAGCAGAAGTCGGAGAGGTAGTCTGCGCCTGCATACTTGGGGGCGCCAAGGCAGACGACGTGCGGCTTTGTTTGCGCCATTGAGCCCATGGTGTTCTGGACGGGCTTGGTGGTGATGATGGTACTGGAGCTGGAGCTGTCTAGGTGTGACGGTAGCTGCACGTGATGGAGGGGTAAGGTGTGTTGATCCAGGTACTGGAATCGCCTCGTACCACCTAGCAAGCTGGAACCAAGGAAACTTGGATAATGTTATCTTGGGGACTTTCCGAGGTCATTTCTTCGCCGTTCCGGTGGCGACCTGAAATGATCCTCTGGATTCCCCCGAGCACCAAAGGGGTGCCGCTGCCAGGCGTTCGATAAAGCTTCCGCCGCTCGGATTCCCCCGAGCTGCGTCACGCAGGCTTTGAACGCCAATGGTTGTGAGCTCATGTGGATGGAGACCTCGCTTCTGGAGACATTTCAGTCTTTCAAACCACAATTTGTCTCACGACATCTCGAAGCGCAAGACCGTTGTCAAAAGAAGTTCATCTCAAGGCCGGAGAGCTGATTTCCTGTTCGGGACTAGCGCCTTCAATACAAGCTCCCCTCTTCTTTTCCTTACTGCACCATACCCAATTTCAATCCAACATCATGACGGCCCTCCCACCCCTCGGGTTCCTCGCTGTTGAAGTTACTATCCACCGTCCACCGGGCGACCCCTTCAACCCCCAAACCTGGCCCTTCCCCCTCCTGCACGAAACAGTCCCCGGATCTACAGAATCCCAAATCGTAACAAAGGCCCAGTACGATGACGCATTCATAGAAAGATTTGTTGCCGCTGGGAAGAGGCTGGCAAAGAAAGGGGCGGTGGGGATCATCACGAGCTGTGGATTTTTGGCGATGGCGCAGCAGAGGTATGCAACGTAGATGTGAACAGTGAAGAGAATGCGATGTTGATGACGAAGTAGGTTGGCGGAGAGATTGCCGGTTCCGATTGCGACGTCTGCGCTGTTGCAGATTCCTAGCATCCGCGCCTTTCTCCCTGCAAGGCAATCGATAGGCGTCTTGACTTATGACGGCGCGCGCTTGGGTACCGCGCACTTGGAACAGTTGGGCATTGATCCTACACTGGTTTGCATCCGTGGTATGCCAGCGAATGGCCATCTCCGGGCTGTTATCCAGAATGGAGCAGAATATGATGAGTTGGCCCTGGAGCGGGAGATGGTAGACGAAGCTACTGCACTCCTGCAACAAAATCCAAATATCGGGGCTCTGGTGCTGGAATGTACGCAGATGCCTCCTTTTGCGGAAGCGATTCAGAGAGCTGCTGAAGTGCCCGTATATGATGTTTATACGATGGGAATGTGGTTTTACTCTGGGCTTGTGAGAAGGACGCCAGGGTCTTGGAATAAGATCGAATAGTTTTTGGCTCGTACTCCAATGATTTTCAATCTTCAAATTTTCAATTCTCAATAAACTTTATGACGCCTATTTCTAGGAATCAGAGCTAGACTACAGCAGGAAGTCGCCTTTCGTTTCTTTCAATACCAACCGATACTCGGGCTCAAACTGCATATACATAACCTCCGGCGTCCCCGTCCCTTTCTTCGTATACTCAGCCTCTTCATGGCTCACAATAGTCTTCTTCAGCTGACTCCCAATTGGGGCGATCGCCGCCTCGGTAAGAAGTTGGCAATGACACGCCCTCTCCAGGGCAATAAAGAAAGCCGCAGCCTCCGCCACCGTTCCACCACTAGTCAACAAACCGTGATTTTGCAGTATGATGTTCTTCTTAGTCGGTCCCATGGCATCAGCCAGTTTCCCTCCTTCCTCTTTCGCAAATACAACGCCTCCAAAGTTCGTGTACACAGCGAGATCATTGTAGAACATACAACTGTCTTGATTCAGCATGTCGATTGGCTTGCCGAAGTTTGACCATGCACGGCCGTAGGGGCTATGGACGTGGCATGCAGCATGGATGTCAGGGCGCCGCTGGTGGATGGCAGAGTGGATGATGAAACCGGCAGTGTTGATGAGCTTGTCCGCGCCGCCGATCCGGTTCCCGTCCTCGTCGACGTGAACCATGTCGGTCACTGTGAGGAGGGCAAAATGGACGCCATATGGGTTTATCCAGAAGGTGTTTGGCTGAACGGGATCTGAGACTAGTTAGTACGGGTCTACGGGATCATCATACATGGAAGAAAAGCATGCCTCGAACGCTAATGTGCCCACTCCCTCCATCAGCAAACCCAAGTTTAGCAAAGATCCGGAAGGCACCCGCCATCTGCTCGAGTTGCCATTGTCGCTCTGCCTCTTTAGATTCAGGATAAGGTATGTGAAATCGACTTTTGGGTTTACTGTCGGACGTGCTCGCTCGGTTAAGCACTGATGTGCCTGTAAGCGGCACTGCCTGCGAAGTTGACGTGAGAGTGGTAGTCGAGGCCATGTTGAAAGCTCGATTGGGCGCCGAGACCAGATTGGCCCAGTGTAATTAATGTTCAGACAAGCTGAACTGAACTGCGCGTACATTTCCTAATTTCCTGATTTCTAGGAGGATGGCGAGCGTCGGCTTCCTCCGAGCACGGCTTACGAGACGATTTTGGCGTCTTCCGGCGTGGTTCCGACGCGGGGCGATCAAAAGCCGCTCATAAGCGGCTTGGTCCGGGATGCTGTCGGTACTCACGGCGCTCGATCCGGCTGGCGCCGATTGCAAAGAGTAAATGAATACAGACCTGGAAAATGTATTCCTAGTAACAGAAATTCAAAGAGCAAGGTCTTGGAAAGACCTCAAACACTCTCCTACAATCGCCACCGCCATGGCCCCATCCACAGCCAATAGCATTGGTCATCTTCAACATGAGTATATTGATACCGACGACCTTCGAACGGCTTTCGCGTTGGCTATGTCCGCAATGTACAAACGAGAAGTACCATTGTACGGCACCTTGATTCGAATTGTCCGCACAACCAATGACGAGACTCTCGCCACCTCTTGTGATGCTCGAATTACTGCACTGAAGAATGGCGATGTCGGCCGTGAGCGACTGGACCTGGAACGGCATGGAGCCATTCGTCTTGGGACACCGTTCGAGCTGCAAACTGTTCGCCGTATATTTGCCATCATTGGTCTATACCCTGTTGGATATTACGATCTGTCGCCAGCTGGATTGCCGATGCATGCGACATGCTTTCGGCCGACCACCTCTGCTGCCTTGAAGAAAAATCCATTCAGAGTCTTCACCACGCTGCTCAGACCTGAATTACTGAAAGATGCGGAGTCGAGAGATATCGCGTTGGATCTGCTTTCTCGGCGCTGCATCTTCAGCTCGGAATTGCTAGAGCTCCTCGGTGTTGTCGAAAAGAATCAGGGAGGGCACTTGTCGCAAACACAAGGCGATGTTTTTGTTCGAGAGGCCATGAAGACGTTTGGTTGGAGACCAGTAGCAGCAGCTTCGAGAGAAATCTATCAGAAGATGAAAGACGAACACCCGATCCTAGCAGATGTAGCCTGCTTTCGGAGCTCTCATATTAATCATCTGACTCCAAGAACGCTGGATATTTCCGCTGCACAGGAGAGGATGAAAGCCGAGGGGTTAGCCGTCAAAGATAGAATCGAAGGTCCACCTGTACGCCAATGTCCGATTCTGCTGCGGCAGACGAGCTTTCTCGCTCTCGAAGAGCGAATATTATTTCCGGGGAGCGACAGCGAGATGACGGAAGGATTTCACAAGGCCCGTTTTGGAGAGATCGAAGAGCGCGGAGCAGCCGTTACACGCGAGGGGAGGAAACTATACGACAGACTCTTGGAGGAAGCCATGAGAAAGACGGCTAAGTCGGTGACATCTGGTCCTATTGAGCATAGCCAGATTTTATCAGAAGTTTTCCAGCAGTATCCCGATACATGGAAAGAGCTTTGTCGAAGAAGATTAGTGTACTTCACTTTTCGCTGCGCAGTCAACGCTAAAGCAGAAAGCCTGCCAATTGGGACGACACGAGACGAGCTTCTCGCGCAGCGTGTTTTGGAAGCCGTACCAATCACATACGAAGATTTTCTTCCGCTTTCAGCAGCAGGTATTTTCCAGTCCAACCTCCAATCCGGCAGCGCTAAGGGAGTGGATATTGAAGAAGAAGCTGCATGCCCAGATAAGATCGGGTATGAGAACGCTCTTGGTGGAACTTTGTTGGATCTAGATAAGTTGTATGAGGAGACTCAGGTTGCGAGTTTGAAGACCTGCGCACTAGAGCTTGGGTTGGGCGAACAAGACCTCCTCAATTAATAAATATCTATAATACATCCTTCATATAGTGTGGAAGGAGATAGAAAGGTTAAGTGCAGTAATTATCGCCCATGATGTCTACTTCAAAGCTCCGTGGAATTTGACGAGGAGGCCCGCTCAGCCAGTAAAAGTAGCCAGATCATCAAAAGACATATCTGGTTGTTGAAAGTCTTTCATGCCCTGAAGGAGCTCTTGAACGAACCACTCCGATTCATGTGGTATGGCCATGTCGTCCAAGCCCATGATCCAATCCTGCGATACTGCGGGTTCTGCGGCATTGAAGCTGTTCTCGTTGAATGCAGTATTGCTATGCCCTGCATTTATCCCCCTTTCTCCTTCGTTGCATATCATATCGATTGTCTTTTCAGACAGAGTCTCGAAAGTGTCGCGGTAGGTTGTAGCCTGACTCCATCTCTCAGCGATGATGACGAGGACAGTGTTGCAGGCCATGCATGTATTGATGACGTCTGATCTCCTCGCTATAGCCCGGACACGGTTGGATTTCCATAAGCAGTAGAGATATGTCAGCCCGCCAACGAACAAAATGTGCAGTGAGCCCCAAGTAAACTGAATAGTCGAGCTTTGATAGAGACGTCGATACAAAAGGCACATTTCACGTGATCTGTGTGCGCATTCCTCGAAGGCCTTTTCCACACTCTCTTCTTCTCCTAGTGGTATCGGAAGAGTAATAAAGTGGCGGTATAGAAGTAATATAGAGTGGTCATAGGCCAGTTGGAACCAAGCTTTTGATGCAAACACCGACAGAGGATGCGAACCGGAATGATTTACAGGTTCCGGAATAGCGGCGTACCATTCCTCTAGCTCTCTCCGAAGATCCCGAGCCAGTAATTTCCTAGCGGTGCTATGGAGCATAGATGGTTCTTTGGTAGTTGGATATAAATTATCGCTAAATTTGGACCAGAGTCGGCGCAATTTAACCACATGTATGGCTCCAGTCATGTACGTTGGAGGACTGTTGGGCAAAGACCGTGGGTCCTTCAGCAAACCACCCTTAGTGATATGCTCATCCTCAAGATCTAAAGGTAGCTTTGATTCGTTAGCATCTCATCAGTGAGTGGCTGTGTTGACATACCTCGACATCGATAGCATTATCTGCAATACCAACAGGGCGACCAAGATTGAAAGCTGCAACACGGTCCAAATCATACGCCACCCAAAAACACCTCGTCGAAATTTCCGCAGCGAGCGGATCCGTAAGCTTCCGATATCGAGCTACATTGCGATGGTACCCGAGTTCAATGCAGTGACGGATCGCCATGCCCGATATTTTCCTAGGCACGCATTCAGCGAAGAAACAGGAGGAGAATTACCGGGAGAATGCAATACCACAAGCTAACCCCAATCGGGGACCTAACAGAATATACCGCACAGCAAAGTATACTTTGAATCGATTCGAGGCCGTCCAGATCGAGAACAGATCCCTGATGCTCCAAAGCCATCGAGTAATATGCTCCAGCCGAGTCCCGATGAGCGGGTCCTAGGGCCAGGGAGCCAATAGCATATACCTAGTAGCATGAGTCAATTATATTCTTCAGACTTGCGGACAAGGGTGCAAACCATAAGAACGAAGAATAATGGCAAGTCACCCGCGGTTATCACATCTCCAGCTAGATTAGCCCTCGTGCACGAATCTTCCCATGCAATAAATGTTGGTTTGTGTAGGAAAGGGTATTGGGGGTGGATGTTCTTGAAATATGCCTGCGACAATGTAGCCGCCAGAGTTCGTGAAGGGAAGGACACCGAAACTGTCCGCTGCACCTCTGGATCATGGACCTCTGGCCAAGTGCTACTGTGTTGCGAACTGCCAGTCCTTTTTGGCAAGCCCATAGTCGTGCTCACAATTCTAGAGAAAGACACTGCGCATGACGGTCCAAAGTAATGTGGCTCACGTCCTGCTGCACTAAGACAGAGCAGTGCAACTTCGGTCGAAAGGTCGTCGATGTGCTCGTCTTCGGCATCTTTGACAACCCCTGGTGAAATTTGGTCGAAGGTCGGGTACTCAGATGTGCCACTCGGTATATGAAGGGCGCGATGATCTGATCGAGCCTCTTGCTGTTGGAAGCCTGCATCGTGATTGTTATTTGCACCTTCCTGGCCGCCAAGATGGTCCAGGGCAACTTCGGGTCTAGTTTGCTGCAGAAGTGACTCCAAGTAGGCAACACGGCTTTCAAGAGACTTTAGATAATCTCGAGGGCGATGTAATCCAGTTGCTGGATCTTCCACGAGACAGTCTACTTGATGTTAAACAATAGAGAAGATACATGTGGATAAAGATAGGCACTGACCTCGCCCCGACCGAGCACAATTCTGGCACTTCGGAGTCTGGCCATCGCACTGTTTTCTGATCAGCAAGCATATCAACCACAGGATCAGGAGCCGTGCACTTTGAGTTTCTTCTGTTTACACCCAATGCAAGCAAGCATAGTCCGTTCACCAAGGCGCACTCGTTTGGCTTGATGCGCACTCTGACGATCCGCGCTCATGATGAGATAGTCATTAGGAAAGATCACGGATGGCGTTAACGCAGATGAAGGGCAATGAAGTCCTCACAGTTTGGTTGATGCGATAAGGATGGGAGAGATGAGCGTGAAAGCCTCGGGATGATCCGACATGCCGAAACTACTTAGCTAGGGTCTATGCACGGTCCACTTTTCTTCACGTGACCATCGAATTCGTTATTGATAGTCAAGTTTGCATAAAAATAGTGGTTTTCGAACGACAAATCTAAAGAGCCATGGGGGGCGGAGGTAGAATAATATGAGGTACCCTAATCATAAGCGAAATTTTTGTAAGAAGGCCATAATGTCTGAGCATCACCACAAATATATGGGCATCGGTGCACCAACAACCTTTGAATCATCAATCTTCCGCCCTTCAACATCCCTCCCTGCTCCAGCGGCAACTAGGAACGGCCAGAAATGCTCTGCATTTCCTACCGTATGTGCCTCCCAACTCCCTGGTGCCTCTCTCCACTTCGCCAGCACCTTACATCTCGCATCAACGTCCTGAATCGCTGCCGACTCCGCCAGGAATTCTTCAAACGCCGTAGATTTAATACTAACAGAGGCGCCAGGCTCGGGGCTAAAGTATGCTTTGGCGATTTCTGGGAAATCATGGTACGTGTTTCCACTTCCTATGACCATGTAACCTTCATTGACAAAACGCTGCATGGCGCGACCAAGGGCTAAATTACGGTCTGTGGCTTCTTGTTCTGTTTTTGCTTTCAGAACCGACATCTGGACGATGGGGATGTCCGCCTCGGGTCGAAGAATAGTCATCGGGACGTATACGGCGTGGTCGAAGCCCCGCTGGTAGTCAATTTCTGGCTGGAACCCTTGCTTCGTCAATTCAGCAGATATCTCCTTGGCTAGCTCAGGATGTCCATCTGCGTCATATCGAAACTCGAAAGTGGCCGGGGGGAGTTGGGGTCGCATCTCTTCGTAGTCGTAGTAGACACCTGGTTTGGCCGCACCGGAAATGCAGGGGTGGTCTGTTTCCCAGTGTGCGGAGAAAAGTATGATAGCTTTGACGCCGCTGAGAACACGTTTGTTTCGCTTTAAAGTCTCCAGGAAGGGTTGTTCGTGAGGTCCGTTGAGGAGGGGGAAGGGGCCTGTGCCATGTGATATGAATAAGGATTTACTTTACGCCGGAATTAGTATGCCACGGCACTACTAGTATCCTGTTGATTTCTCAGGAGTAGCATACCTGTGCGGTGCTGATTTTGAAGAGGTCATCTTGGAGATTGGAAATAAAGGATGAGATAGATCAATAGGAGTATGCTAAGAGGCAGTGCTTTAAACTTAACTGGCTGAAGAAACCTATGCTCTTCTTGAACGTTGTTATATGTCATGTTTAGATTCTCGGCCACGGTAACCCGGTAGCGCGAACGACCGACTCCGATGATCAAGCTTTCTTCTCGGGCCGATTTGAACTCTGTAATTTCAATCAATTGGATTACAATTGGGCACATTGGCGGAGTTTAGGATAACTCCACCGTAACTACATGGCAAACGACATGCTAGGATGACGAGACAGGTTCCTGAAAGTGGAGAATTACCAAAGCAATATGCAAACAAGGACTCGAGACTCAGGAAGAGGATGCCCGGGAATATGGTAATAGGACGAATGTTAATTCTCGGAGCGCGAGGATCCCGAGAAGACTGTTGTGCCGTGAAATACAACCAGAACGAATATGTGAAATTAATATATACAAGAAACACGTGGCCGCTCAACGGCCAAGCTTAAGATATATCGTTTCCTGCATGCGCTGCTGATACTCATCCGCAAAGGGGTCGTTACTCTCCAAATCCCTGAGCGCGTTCCTCCTCTCACTGGCAGTATCACTCAACTTCGCATCCTTGGGCGGCACAGGTGGCGGGGCATCCATCTGATATGTGCCCATCTCAATTTCCTTCCCAATACTAATCGTACTTGTCGAGTCTCTCGAGCTCTTGATCGAAGAGAACGATATCGATATCACGCGCCCCACGTGTGGGATGGCCGGCGGCCGTTTCTGCAGCGCCTCCATTGTGCGGCTGCGCTGCGCTTTGGAGAAGAGAGGGCGTAGAGTAGGTAGCGAGGCGCAGAGGATCGCGACGCTGACTTCGACCATGGACCATGTGTTTATAGGGAGGGTGTCAAAAAAGGGGTCTTTGGAGACTGTGAAGAGGCGTAGATATTGGTAGCGCACGATAGAGCATATAGTGGTGAAGATGCCGAGACTGAACACGAAGCATAGCGCAACCTTTTCGCGGGTAGGTCGTTTGATAGAGAGGAACATTTTAATGGGGAGCGCAAGGATCCAGAGATCCATTACGATGTGGAAGGCAGATGTGACTAATATCGTGTTAGTAGGTCTTAGCAGAAAGGGAATGGACGCATCGTACAAGAGTAAAAGTCATTGGCGTTTATACACCGGCCCTGTACCGTGCCCGTGAAGTCCCAGAGCTTGTGCAACGGTCTGCATTGGGTCGGAACGATGATAATGAGAAGAAATTGGTAAGTTGCAAGTAGGCACATGGTGCCTTTGCACAGTCGCTCGAACGTTTTGCTTACAGCTACAATATAATGAGCGGTGATTGAAGACAGTGGGATCAGGGAACCATACCAAAACGGAGATAGATTATCAGGATTGAGATCTTTACAAGTGTCATGACCAGCTTGTAGACAACGATGATACCAAGAGTCAACTTTTTAATTCAGTTAGTCGTGGTATGGGATGATGTTATAGGCCAGTGGTAGACCGACCTTGATGTTATGTTGCATATCCAGGGTCGTCATGGAAGAGCCACTGAACCCGAGCTTGAACTCCTTTGCACCCGCTATTATTTCGAGCATCAGAACCAATGTGAAGGCCTAACATTGTCAGTAGAGGGTTCGTGGTCGGGGTTAGAGTTAACTTACAGCGGCAGCAACTATCGTCCAGTCCTCGGCGCCCATATTCCGTACGACGAATGCACGCGTGTACACCCGAAGTCCAACGCAAGCAAGCGACACCATTGTCATCGCAATCGACACCCCAATCATAAGATTCTGTCTCTTCTGTTCATCCCCCACCACATGTTGAGAGAGGTTTCCGATGCTGCCACTGGCAGATGCCATGCTGTAGGGATCGCGAACCAGTTCGCTAGGTAAAGACTGTACAAGGAGTGAAGTCGAGGTGAGTCGATAGCAAGCAAATCGATAAGGAACAGAGAGTGTATGTATGCTCAGGCCACCATACCCCCGCATATGCGACTATCGATAGCACAAACAGCCATACCTTCAACGCGTTCGCACCATGGGTAAATTCTGCTCCTTAATTGTGGGTGATAATGACTGGTGAAACTGCGAGGCTTCACAGAGTTAGATGTGTATAGGGCACTTGGCTGTATATGCCCGGTGCATCACCATGGCTGAATGTCTAGTTCCAAATCTGAGGAAACTATGCACGGGCGGAATTCCTGCGGGCACACATCAAACGCCGTTTTCGGCTCGGTGAACTCGTTGAGGGCCCTTTGGGGTGGCTGACAAGTGTCTGGTGTGGCACCCCTCTGTCAGTTCTTGACTTAAACTTTGGAGAGTTGCCAATGCTCGGGCCGATCACGTATGGGTCTGTGATGCCTGAAGCCTGAGGTGTGGGAGATGTGTTTCAGCTGCGGTGATGTTGCTTGGCGACACCTGATCACGTACAGTGAAAACATAAGGCAATGCGCAAAATGCGGTGATGGCAGAACAATCACACTGCTCGTCGTCATTTTTACGGTTGATTGTGAGCTTTGGAAGCAGAGAGTTAAGAGAGGAAGTGACGCGCATGCATTGTCGATAGTATCGGGAATCGTGCAGATCTGGAGGGGTGCGAGATGCGTCAGTAGGTAATCCGCTGAAGTTGAAGGCTTCCCAAGGACATTGGTGTCGAGTCAGAGGCTGACTGAATGCAGGATACGAGGATGAGGTGTGGTGTTGGAGGACGGTACCTGCCAAGGCCGTGAAACGTTAGATGCGGCTCCCCACGCGATAGGGAACGATAGAATGCATCTCCTTACTTCGACAACACGAGCGCAAGAATAGTTTTCAACTCATGACTGGATCGAAGCTTCTTCCTTTAATGGTAGTGTCCTCTCTCGCCAAAGGCTGTAGGCTTATCCTTGGGATCCTCTACAATTACACCGCCACTACCTTCAACATTTATATCCAACCGCGCGCGATAACCGCGCCTTATCTGACAGCTTCTCCAGTGTCTTGGTGTTTTATGGCGAGGAAATTCGGGCATGACCTATGTAGGGAAACCGTGGAATGCTTGCAGTGCAATTTGTTTCCTGCTAATACTCTTGCTGAGCAAAATTATCAAACTGCTATCATGCGAAGGATACAAAGTCTGTTGCACGCAATCAGCCGGATCAAAGTCAAGGATGATGCTAAGTGCCTTGCCTTATGACAGTGTATTCCAAATGCTGGTCCTAGTAGTGACTGGGTGCAGGTATCCATCCCTGGTGCCACGGCAAGCCATGTACACCAGTGGCAGACCTTCCTCGAGCCACATAAAGACAGCAGAGACGCTGATAGACTCGAATAGTTCCATTATCTCGCCCTGCCCTCGCCTCTCAACTCAATTGCTGCTAGAATAGGCGATTTCCCTCCCATCTCGTTCTTAGCCACCGTTGTCTCCAACAGACTTGCTCAGTCGCTACCTCCCTCCATTGGTCAGGAATCCTAGGCGGTCATGTGCAGATATCGCTACTCGCTATAGCGATGCTTCTCCTGTATCCTCATCCTAAGCCTCTTGCTTACTTGTGTCATCGGTCACGGTGATAGACTGCCGTCTGTAGCGACGGGTAGTGTTCCATGTACTCGCAGTCGAATGGCTACAAGAGACTGTGAGCTGATAACCTCGAGTTGATGAAGATCTTGCGCATGTCTCGACACGCTTTCAAAGATTTAGCCACCGACTCCTGCCTTGTTGTATTCGAAATGTTCTTGTTCGTCCTTCCAGCAATGCGCCAAAATCATTCATCCTCTGAATTAGACTATCCACTGCCTTCCTATCCAGAGACGTGAATCGATTTCGGTATCGCGGGGATTCGGTGAGAGGATATGCGAAGGGCACGGAAGCGCGGGAGGAGGGACAGGGCTGTGCGACTGTTGCTTCGGCGGTCAGATGGTGCGCTAGCGGTAATTCTAGTCGTCGAGGATGGCGAACGAGATGCGAATACGTTTGGCGCTGGACGACGGCGGTCGATGCATGAAGATAGGGATGAAGATGTTAGGTGACGAGCCATCGCGACTGCGACGCTAGCCTCATCTATCACTTGGCCACCCTCTCACCCAACTACCTTGATATGCATCGTTTTCATCGCCAACATCATACTCGCAATCTCCGGCCCCTCCATGCCAGGGACAATTTAAATTAAGAAAATAGTCGCACTTGAAAATTTTTCGTTACTCCTATTTGCGCTACATTGTGATGAGACGATGAGTATTTAATATGAGAGCTTGTTTGAATAAGGTATCCATAAGGCTGCGCAAAATCCATAATACAGTCCAGTCTCGTCCATGAAGAAACATCGCAAAAGCTGCATTAATGCGTCTATCGTAAACGTAGCCAAGCCAAAAGCTAGTTAGTCCCTTAGACTGGTCGCCCACATAGCCATCAACTCAAGATATCTTCGCTTCATTCTACGGCACATCCTTGTCAATCTCGACCTGCGTGACGTTATCCCTTAGACCTAACTCGAATTTCGCATGACCTTAGACAGGTTGAACGAGAGCGGTTACAATGACGTACTAAGTGCCGCTGGAACAAATGCTCCGCTCTAGGAAATGGAAGTGATCTATTTGAGTTCAAGACCATACCCAAGTTTCAGGCTTTGTCCAGAAGCCAATGTATTATTTTTTAAGTACAGTGGAAACCGGGCTGACTAGTCGAAGAGCTTCGAAGAGTGGACACGGGCTATGGTAGCAAATATACTTATTAGGCGTTGATAGCGCATGAAGCCAACACGCCTAAGTATATTATTAGTCCATATGCTGTGCAACCCCTAGTTCTGCCTACGTGCAGGTCCCCAGTTCTACTTGCCCCAACTTATCATACATGACTTGCCTCATGCCGACTGTCAGCGCACTCTACTCGGGTTGAAGTCATGATGCTGAGGTATATGAACTCATTATCATGTCTAATCTGAAGACATTCCATGAGATATCCACGAGCTTGGATTAGATTAGCATTACAGAGTTTGGTGCCAGAGAGGAATAGACGAACAGCGGCGTAAGATCATCTATGAGGCTAGGTTGAGAGTGATGGGATTTAGAATGAGGATAGGGCTAAGCAGAGTGTCATTAAGACGGTTGTGGAAGAAAGTTATGATAATTAGGAGAGTGAATAGGGCAGTTTCTATACCCTTGGGGCTTCCCTGTGCGTTGCTATACATACTGATTGTGGGCTATTACCAATGGTTTCTGAAAATTATATTTTGTATCTGATGCTCGCAACACTAGTATTGATTCCAATTTAGGATTTGGGATTAAGGAACTTGATCAATGTCTTGCTACAAGAACCAAGATCAAACTGAGTAGGATTCATATAGCAGTAGTGGGGTCGAAAGGGGAAGCGTGGATTGCGATCACTCTAAATGTAAGCGGGGGGCTCATAGGTAGGGTCAGAGATTGCCTAGTTTTTAATCTATCAACAATCAAGATAAGCATTCTGTCCACAATCCCTGTTCAGCCTTGCGCATTTAACGTACGGGGTAATTAATCGCCTAGCTCACTGGAGATGGTATTGGCTACTAAGTGATAAACGAAGAGGCTGCAGAACCGCAATATTGAAAATACAGTGCATGCAATTTACGGATTACGTGCATACATAAAGGAATTTGAGAAACCCAACGTAGTTTACGAATTTGCGAACCTCGATGAGATTACAAGAAGGGATTCAAGACGTCAATTTCCATTTAAACCTGTCCTACTTCAGAGAGCTCAACCCTAGGCAAAGCTCTGGAAAATGACGTTCATCAAACATATCGTTTTTGCGTTGATTTGGGGTTCAATCAGGCGCATCGTATGCCTACCCACGTTCCCATCGTTCCCACCTTACGCATCATTACCCACATACGCATCGTTACGCACCCAAGACGCCGAAGGAACAAACGTAACTACCAATCTCAACATTGCTCGATCCATTCGGAGTTCTATCGAGCCGCGTAAGTACCTACATCCCCGTCTCGATTAACTCCTAACGCATTCCCTCCAGGTCAGGATGACTGGACGTGGTGGTGCTACCCTGTTCAAAACGACTCCCCGACCGTCGATAACGCGCGTGGTGTCGCAACGGCCATTGCGAATCTAGGAAACCAACAATGTGGCGTCCAGCGAGCGCCAGGTTCTACTAACCAAGCAGCTGTTGGCATGATGAGGCAAGGAAACGCGGGTGCTATTATGTATTTCACTAATAATGGAGACACGGTGAGGGGACACAATGTGCAGTTTTCATGCAGTGATGTGGGATACTGGTTGCATACGCTCATTGATCATTGCAATAGCAATGGGCGTGTCTTAGGTAAGTCTACAGACGTTTCTTGGGCTTCCGAGGGCTGGATCAACACGGACTGTATTAACTAGAATTAGGAGGAACTCCTATGCCGAACTGCTGGTTGGTGTTGCTTGGGTACACTGGGGACATGCCGATAAATGCCAATGGTGCTGCTATACAGTTTGTGCCTGCCTGATTGTGGAATCTACTACGTTAAGTATATTCTTAATTTCTTACCTTGATTCTCGGGAACTCTTTTTTTGCTGTCATGTGGGTATATTTTCAAATGTGATATTCGATGTCAATAAGAGGAGAATTAAAGAGAAATTTTAACTCCAGGTCTACTGTTGAACTTCATACTAGCATGTTCCAGTTTCTGTGATGAATGTTCTAGCGAATACGGGATGATGATATGGAGCCAGGATATAGATTACAATCGACGCATCAGTAAGAAGGATCGTGTCAGCACTACCTGTCCCTGCAAAGTCATCGATCCTTTCCATGGATGACCTTGTGTCTAAATTCTACGACAGGTATCTTGGGATTTGTGTCGAATTAGGCGAATTTAAAACACAGTTCCCCGAGTCTCTTTTTTCTAGAGGACTCTTATCAGCCTTCGAATTTAATCCGAATCATACGGATCATAACATATTATTTGGAGCAGCAGCTTAACGAATTAAATGAAGGCCTTAGCTCGGAAAATGAGGATAGAAATGGGAACATGGCCACTAGTCTACACAGAATAGACGATTTAATGCGAATGCAACGATCTCCGCTTGTTCATTCTTCTATCAAAAACAATACCACTCAATCTTAAAGAATGCTACCAGGCGTACTACTTCGTGCTACCTTTCTAGAGACTATTGTACAGAATCTATTTACAAGAAAATGCTGTGCTGCCTACAGTTCCAGACCTGTATGCGTCGATAATGCTCTGTATAGTAGTATACGTTCCGGCAACTGTCATAAATGATCCGAGGACGACGGTGAAGATATGCAAAGCGGTTATTGCAATAACTTTCTTTGTTTTGGGGCGACTTCGGTCCATGTAAAGACCCATGAGGGCGGGAATGACAAGCTAAACGGGAAGAACAATTTACGTTAGTATTGCCGCGTAGGGATAGGAGCAGGAACATGACTTACGCATGTTGGCGCACAACAGAGAGACCCAATCAGGCCAATGAGGTAACTGAAAAATGGGATAGCTTCGGCGATGATGAATGATAGCGTTGTGATGCCAAGGGTCGCTCCTCTGCAGGGGGAAGTCATGGTCAGTATATGCATTCAAGAGAACGCTGATATGAAGGAGGAAGGTTTTGTGGAACTCACAGCCATGTTCCCCAATGGATGATGCTGTTGCTTTGGAGATGTTGCGAGCCACGAAGGATCTTGACGAAGAGCTTGAGAAATTGTTAGTGAAATAGCGGGGAATTCCAAACAACATGAATCAGCTTACAAATTTCGCAGCAAGATGAACCCAAAGAGTAGATGTCATGATGAAGCCCGGAATGGAAACGCCATATGCAATCTTCTCTAAAGTTCCTCCTGCACTTGCTAACGATGGACTAGCGACGTATTGACCACAGAAGCTTTCGTGTTTGTCAGTAATCTTGATGTCTGTGAGATCGTTAGATGGAGAGTTATGTGCTTACAAGTAAACCACTAGGCCAAATGACAGATAACAGGCTAGCAAAAATAGCTGAGAGGAGAACAAAGCTTTCGGGAACGCTTTAGGTCTCTTCATCTCGGCAACCACAGGCATGAAGGTAGGAGTAGATCCAAAACCGGCTGTAGAAAAACAAGAAAGCAATTAGTGTTTGATTTGGACTGTGCTCAGTTGCAGGGGCTTACCAAAGAGATTGATGACAGCAGTAAGTCCGGCAACAAACCCGGGACTTCCAACTGCAACCACTCCAAGGTTGTATGGACCAGTCTGAGGGGCAGCGGCTGGTCGTGCGACTTGAGTCACACCGATACTGAAGTGATGAAGTTAGCATAAATCTTTACTCATATATAAGAAGATATTGTCTGGAGGTGCAACATGCAAGGGACAACAAGAAACCGAAACGTACACAACAATAAAAACGGCCGTGAAGATTGATGCAAAACCAATCCAGGTGAGAATGGCGAGTTTCCCAAGTGTTCGGATACTGGCAGCCAGTGCGGTAAGGATGGCGGCAACCAAAGTCCAGACAACGGTGCAGACTTTGCCGTTAGCGAGGACTTTGAAACCCTGTGCGAGTCCAATAAACCCAGAGCCCGTGGCCAAGCTATGGATGGTGTTGCGTCAGTCTGGAACTCAAAGTAAAATGGCTAAACGTGATGGAAAAGCTTACACCCAAGTGAGGAGGAATAACCCTCCAGCAATCTCGCGGGCAACCGGCCCTCCCATCACGGCAGCGGCATCTGCAATTGTGTGGACGCCTTTGTATCTCATCCGGAACTGGTACATGATGTATGCGTAATCTGCAGGGAGGTTAGTAATTCCCATATTTGCCAACGACAGTGCATTCGTGGACACATACAAGTCGTCATAGAGCCCCAACAGATGAGGAGAATTATCCCGGGTCCATATCCGACCACATTCAGTGCGAAAGGAATGGCCAAGACCCCGGTGGCAAAACAGAGCTTCATGAGGATTATGCCTGTTGGAATCCTGTTGTGTGTAAGTAATTGTTCCAAACGCCGACCAAGGGTTCGTGGATTACATACCATCCAAGGGCACGAAACTCAGCTTGCCCAGTGTGACTTTTGAAGACTTCGCCATCGTCTTCTAAGACTTCGCCTTTCTGGGTTTCGTCCGGAGTGATCTGGCGCTCAATTCCTCCAATGCCAATCTTCTCTACCACATCTTGACTTTGATTCGATTCGGGAGTGCGCATGATTGAAGAGTCGAATGAGGATTCAGCTATGACGCCGATGACTGGGTGAACCTGAAAGACAGGAGTTTGGAAGAAGCCAAGGACTAGGATCAACTGTCGAGCCACGCTCTTATATGGGGAAGCTGTAGCTTATCTCCATCCCCGCATTTCACTTGTGGGTCGCAGATATCCGACTGGGATTGCGCCCACCGACGTATCAAGGAAAATCAAGGAGCGCGGGAGATTGGAGATAGATGTAGGTCCAAGCGGTTATGGGGCATGTTGAGGGGAGACGAAAAACGAGTCGGTAGAATTTACCGTGACTTTGGTCTGGGCTTAAGCTTGATAAGGTTTGTAATTAGGAATATGATTGGATGTTAGAGGACTTGGCGGGCCAATGGGGAGTTGCAATGATCATCATTCCGGCCCCGCTCGCAAGATTCCGACGCTCGCGGATTTCCGACCATCAATTTTTGCCGAGGAAACTGCTCGCGCCGAGTAGGTAACGCGAGTCTAGGCTTTTGATCAGCCGTTTTCATATGGGCCCCGATCGCATCACTTACAATCTGTCCCTCGGTTTCTGGGGAGCTACTGCGCCATAGTGTTGCGCCACAATTGGCGCATCAGTGGAATCCCGCATGGGGAGAGGTATGAGGAAAAGTGCAGCAATGGGAAATTCAGAAGAAGCTCTGTGCTCGATCAAGAAGGAAGCATATGTAAGTATTTCTGAAAACTCTTGTTTTCGATATAGGAACCACAGAGGGCATTCTTTGTCGTTCTATGTTTACATTCGCTTTCTAAGTCTACGTACAGGTACGCAGCTGACAACTTTCTAGTAACGAGGAAAGAAAAGTGTCATTTGTTCATTCAAGCAGTCAAACTAATCCAAGCCAGCCAGATGGCTGCCCGCCAACCCGTGACCTTGCAAGTATGACAACCATTGTCTTGTCTCGTGCGACAGGAGAATATGTTTGGGATCTCTGATCCCTCACAATTGGTCTTGGAGTTACCCTTGTCACGGAGAAGTGAAATACTTCCTTGCCATTTGAACTCTGGCCTTGTCTTTTAACATCAATTTCTTCTGCTGGTACAATAGCGGAGTCTATTGATATCTCCAACTGAGGTGTGAAAGGATCTTGTCCCGATACGTTCGTGATAGTGACTGTCCCTTCAATGCATATCCGAATTTCAGATGAACCTTCCGCGCCGTCTGAAAGAATTTCACATTTTTCGACCGTCAGGTCTGGCCTCGTCGCCCTTTCTTCTCCGTCTAGTTGGTGATGTGAAATGGTGTCGGACCTGATTTCCGGAGTGAGTGGAGGGGCTTTTCGTTTTCGTGTCTTTCTTTCGTATGCATTCCCGTATCTTAGCAGATTTGCGTCATCGTACGACCTTCCTGCAAAGGTAAGACTCATCGGCATCCTCTTCTCTCTCATGACTCCCATTGGTACCGAAACGGATGGGACACCGAGATGCCGAAGGGCCTTGTTTCCATTGCTGTAGTACACACCATTTCGCTTTGCGTACACCGCACTGTCCTCATTCACATCGGCATCTGCATCTGCAACATCTCCTGCGGCCGGGAAGACAACACAATCGCATTCGAGTGAGCTGAGCCAGTCTTCAAGAAGACACTTCCGCATAGCTTCTAGTGTCGAGAGAGCTATTCCAAGATTCTCAACATCGTGAAGAGGTTGGCGTAGGTGACCGGCAAGCTGATTCCAGTGTATGGCGTTACTTTTGTCGATGACTTTCAACTCGGCAGGGGTACGCAAGGACTCAGGGTAGATATTCAAAGGGTCCACGGAAGTAAGGTTAGGAAATCTAGGATCCCGATTCTGCTGCATAAAGTCGTTCCAACCATGGGCAATGAGAGGCCCCTTTTCTGAAGCGGTCCAGTTGTTGGGTAATTTAGAACAGTCTTTGGGTAAAAGATCCGGATTTTCGTATGCTGTCACCACTGGAAAGTCCGGAACGACAACAACTTCGGCACCAAGGGATTCAAGATCTCTTCTTGCCTGCTCCCAGAGCTCAACCACTTCTGGGCAAGTGGTTACGGGGATTGCACCAGTAGGCGCAGAGCCTCCGATGTACATGGAGGGAACAGCGATTCGAAGACCAGACAGTGATATCATTTCATCAATCTCGTGGAAAGAGCGTGGTCCTTTGGCCCATGGTTTCTCTAGCTTAACGAATGGCTGGTTGCGCCAAAAATCTCCTTCCGTGACGGGGTCATCCGCAGTGATAATGTCAAGCAGTGTCAACATATCATGCATTGTGCGAGTATGTGGCACCACCACGTCGCACGTGGGATAGAGTGGCCAATTCCCCCGAATCGAGATCCATCCACGCGACGGCGTGTAGGCAACAAGACCATTGTTCGAGGCAGGCGATCGACCAGACGACACTGTCTCCTCTCCCATCCCAAATGCAGCGAACGACGCTGCTGTAGCCACTGCTGAACCGTTGGAGGAACCAGACCAGTAGGCCGCGGCCAGGAATTTGGAGTTGTAAGGACTTTCAGCCCGCCCATAGATACCTCGTTGCATTCCGCCGTAAGCCATAGGAGGCATGTTCGTGCGTCCAAGGAGCACGCCGCCAGCAGCACGAATTGTACCTACTGTGAAGGCATCGTCCTGGCCTACCAGATGCTCGAATGCTGGTGATCCGCACGCTGCCGTCATCCCTTTCACCAAGTAACTGTCTTTGGTGGTGTATGGGATACCCTCGAGAGGCCGCACTGGCTCGCCAGCATTGCGTCGATCATCTGATGCTGCAGCCTCGTCGAAAACGGAATTATTGAGTTGGGGGATGGAGTTAAGAGAAACGCCGCGACAGTCATAAACGCTGATTCGACGAAGGTAGCGCGCGACAAGGTCTACACTGGTCAATGTACCAGATGAAAGCGCTCCCTGAAGCTCATCGATCGTGGCCTCGACAATGTTGAAGGTGGTCATTGTTGCGTGGGTGTGTTTGTTGCGCAAGCTGGATTCAGCACCTCATCTTCCATTTATTTATGCGCACTACTAAACTTAAGCTCTCTTGCAGGCTGAACTTGTTATCGCTTGCTACAAGGTGAACATACCGATGGTAGCCTTCTTCGCCGCAATCGCTGGTAGCCTTCTTCGCCGCAATCGCTGGTAGCCTTCTTCGCCGCAATCGCTGGCAAGTTAGTCGGGGCGCGGGGAGAATTTAGAACTCCTCTCGCGAAAGTCCGACTCGCGAAATCCCGACTCGCAGGTTTCCGACACGCTAAATTCCGCCAGGTGGCAATATTTCCGTCTTATCGTTGGATGGATGAAGTGCCTGCGTATTGCATGCTTATCGACACTTGTCTACGACGACGTGTCTACGACATCATTTCAGTACACTTCAAAACTTTCCAATTCAGCATCTTCTACACCCACTTCAAACCATGGTGATCAAAGCCACACCACAGATCCTCAGGCGCATTAGCATGCGCTGGCTGCCGGATCCAGCGTTCGAAAATACGGATACAATTGCTCTCAATGTTGGAGGGTATTTCATGGATTTGCGTGTTGCAACCGCAGACGAGTCACTGGAGTGGAGTCGAGCCGGTGAGCGGAAGGAGCTTGGGAGGATTCCACGTAGGTAACCGACGAGGGAAAAATACTTAATGCAAGTAGCTGATGCCACTCGGCAGTTACCTTCCAATGGACGCGCATTATCGATTCATTCAAGAGTACCCAAGCAGATGAAGCTGCTTTTGAGACACTGCCAAACGGGGATGATCTCGAAACAGGAATGTTTACCAAGGATGGGATCCCCACTGCATACGAGGAGGTGTGGCGCGATGTAACAGAAGACACTACGGGGGATAGCTACTCATGGATCATTCAGAGCAACGATGGTTCCACTTTCATGGGAAAAGTAGGAAACGTATTTTTGTGGATGCGCCAGGATGAGAAGGGGAGTTTTGCAGCCCGGAAGGAAATTTATGATGAGTCCAAAGGAGACTGGGAGATGGTATTCGAGAGCGGTCCGGCTGCATGCGTGCCAAAGGTGGAACAAGTACAATCGAGAGTCCGGGCTGGGGGAAAGGCTGGGGAAAAGGTTGACGTGGAGAAAGTGGAGTATGTTATCCGGGGGCTTGGCTTAAGCTAGGGGGCCGACCATGTAGTGATTTCGTACGGCACTGCTTTCATTTTGTCCACATAGCGAAATGTAGGGATAATTCGAGTGAACAAAAGTATGCTCAGCTTGAAGAACAGGTTAATAGAGAGTGTGTAGCTACTGCTATCGCATCACAAGATTGGGCTTTCGAATCGGGCGGCTAACCTCGCTAGGAGACGCTCTAGTCTTCATTGGGACTCGGCCCTTGAAACACTTTGCCGTCATAACGAGCAGAAGAAACAACACCATCATTGATCCCCCTTTCCTGCAGGCACTCCCGCCCCCACAGCTATGGCCCCTACTCCTCGAGATCGGCCAATGCTGTCATGTGCAAGATGCTACCTGATGAAGAAAAAGGTACCGTCACCTCTGCTGTCTACGGGCCCTCAACTCCCTAATGCTTGATTTAGTGCGATAAGAAAGTACCATCATGCTCTCGATGCACTCAGGCGGGGACGCCGTGTCTAGGAATAAATCGGTCCGACAAGACCGAGGTCCCACGAAGGTATATATACTTTCGGAATTGTTCGTGGGGTCCTCACTAATTCCTAGCAGTGCTGTACAGTATCTTGAGAGTCGTTTAGCGCATTTTGACAAGGGCGCCTCGGCTTGGAGACCAGACAATGAAATGAGCACCACATCTGGAAATATATCAACAGACCAGAACACCGCGACCGAGGATGTGTGCAGTTTTGTGCTCTCCGTCGCCAATTTGTCGTTTGGGTCCATGTGCACATCATCCGTTCTAGAAAACAACCCAGGAATACACTACGATGCAAAGTTATTCTATGCTTCGGAGCGACCCCCACTCAAAATCCCTGTCAAAGGCATCTATAATGAGGAGCCTCCTCGAATGGCGAGTCGTGGCGCCGCCTTTCGTCTGCCAGATCTACCGGACATGGTAGCGCGGGTGATTCCATTCCAAGTGGCTGAGAAGCTATTCGACAACTATCTAAAAAACATCCTCCCACGATATCCTTGCTTTTCAAAGACTGACCTGATAGATCAGTTTAACATGTTCTACTTAGAGAACAATTACCCTGAGCAGACCGTATCTGAATCAACCTGTTTCATTGTTTCCATGGTGCTGGCAATTAGTTCGCTTACATCGAAAGCCCATGACTTCTGGAAAGTGGCGTCGTTGAGCGAATCGCTACAGCGAGATGCGATACGTCACAGTTCCTTCCTGGGATACACCAACTTCAAGTCGCTCCAATGCTTCCTCCTTCTTATCCAGATGGCGTTATTGCTCCCATATACGTCTAATCTCTGGTATATGAGCGGCGAGGCAATGCGAATGGCAATCGCCCTCGGGTTGCACCACGAGGCCCCAAGACAATTAAGATTGGAAACCGCAAACATCAATCTACGAAGGAGTGTGTTTTGGACAGTATGACCTCCTAGTGCCCGTTAGTGGATATACGAGTCCTAACCCCTGCAGGTCTATCACCTCGAACGAACTATAGCTATCGCTTCTGGATGCCCATTGGCAATTAGCGATGAGCACATTAGCACACAGATGCCTTCCGATGCTAGAATGGTTGAGCCAGATCTTGAGATACATCACCAGCGAAAAGCAGACCTATTTCTCAGCCACGTTCAGCTCAGTCGACTACAGTCCGAGATCCACGGAGTGCAATTCTTCGATCAGATACTGCCAGAGGATACACCAGACTACGGAGACTGGATATGCAAAATGGAAAACTCGGTCCAGGAATGGCAAGAGAGGCTATCATCGGACGGGGACATTCCTGGCTGGTCAATAAATGCAGCCAACCACTGCCGACTTCTACTTTATCGGCCCTGTTCTAGAAACATTGTCCCCTCTGAGTCTGGCTTGCGAGCAGCGTCATCCGTTTCTATCAGGACTATCAACGGGTATTGGGCCCTTGTACAAGCAGGAAGCTTAATATTCTCATTCCAGTACGTATTCAACGTATTCCAGGCCGGCATGGTTCTGTTATATGCGCTTGGGGACCACGGTCCTATCGAGCTAGGGTTTGCCTTGGAGGAAGAAGCGAACGAGGCCATCGGGCTTCTCGTGCCATTATTTGTAAGTACTCTATTCACTCGTACGAATTGGTGCCGTTGTCTCAGTCTCTCGTATTTAGGATGCTTTATCCGCAAAATGGCCAGCCGCCACCGACACCGGGCACTACGTCAAAGAGCTAAAAGATATCATCCAAGGCAATCTAGACGCTGAACCCATGCCGGGTAGATCGGCATACGACATCAACCTAATTGCAGAACTTGACTTCATGGTCACCCAACGAAGAATACATAGCGTATACCACCGAAACATTGAGGTCCTAAGGCCCGACGAGATGATGAATTGGGACTTATCGCCGTGGGCTCATGCAGAGTCTCTTACGCCCCTGCGAGATGAACTTTGGCAGGAGATCTTTAATACCGGCTTCGAATTTCTTGCCGACGATGCCCTTGTATGTCTTGAGGATGAACATAGCTCCGAACTGGACTCAATTATGATAACGGACCCATCCCTAAAGAGTAACATGGAGCCTGAATCAGCAATAGATGTTGAGCTGCTATTTCATTCACTTCCAGCGTGCGGATTCTGTCGCGGGCAACACATAAGGTGTGATCGTAAATTTCCATCCTGCGGAGCTTGCGCAAAGTCAAATCGAGAATGCGTCTTTTATGATGCTGTGCTACAAAGAGATATACTTCGAAAGTGAGTATTTTGAAGCGAATTGAACAATTCAAGTTCTTGTATCCAACGCGGACTAATCTTCAAAACGTAACAGTCACGTCTACGATTTATATGAGAGATTCAAGGCAATAACAGGCGAAACTACCACGAATTTTCCACGGCACAACTCTGGAGCGGAGCCTCCAGCCGGGCAAAGTCTTAGCCACGGCGTCTTCGTGCCATGCTACATGGCCGAATCAAGAAAAAGCGGCCCCAAATCTGTATATGAGGAGTGGGATCAAATTTTCGTAGGGCTGAACAACTGGTATTTCGGGCCTGCAAGCGCGTTTGTATGGCTTGAACACGCTCTGTCTTTCAACCCCGAATCGGTGCCGCCGCCTCACAATTACGAGGAGTGGAAAACTCAGCTTTCCCTATCGTTAATACCCCATTTTTCGGATCTTCCATTACCTCCAAGATCTGTCTCTACGGCCCTGTTTGCATTATTTGCGAGGTCTATGAACGTGTTCTATCCTACAGTATCCGACCCATATATGGACACGCTTATTATAAATGCGTACAGCAATCAAGAGAGTCCCATGGCAACTCACGAAGAAGATATCTTCTACTTAATTCTTGCCATCGGATCGAAATTGAGCATGAAGTCAGATCCTGGATTGGCACTCGGGCCCCAGGTGTACTTTCACAAAGCCACCTACCACCCAGAACGATCTCGTGACGGCTGGTTGCATCTTGATCAGTTACTCTTACTCCAGAGAAATCTCCTCATCTGCACTTATCTATTGCTGAGCCCCGCAGCTGGGGATATTTGGCGAAATCTCGGCTTTGCTATTCGTTTGTATTTCGATTTATCACATCGTCCATCCACCAATGATGACATGAATGAAGGGCTAATGTGTATGTTGTTTCGTACACTTTACACTCTAGAATGGTATGAGCATTCACTTACAAGTCGTTTACGACTTCTTGGCTAATATTATACTATCAAGCCAAGTGTCGATCGCCTTCGGCCGACCGAGCCTCTTGGTCATAGGCGACAAACTACGAATTGTAAGTTCTATTCACGTTCAGTCAGACCTATAAAATAACAACAACACATCAGGAAATGACAGAACCGATGTCTGGGACAGTCGAAGAACGCATTTCATGCTATTCCTACCGCATTTCACTCTTGAAGATGCAGATCCACAGCTACATGCTTTCAAACTTAAGCAAACAGCCCCTTCAGACCGTTGCTAGAGAGATTGTCCAGACGTACCGACTTGAATTGAAAGCCTGGCTCACGGACTGGAAAGAGGAAGTGGTACCGATGATCGAAAGCGATCCCGCCAAAGCTACCAATTCTAGGCTGGTGCTCGACTCGTGGGCAGATCTGAACTACCACCATGCAGAACTATTATTGAACCAATTACCGCCGACGAATCAGACAGCAGAGGCTCTACTGAATTGCCACCTGCTTGTTCGCTCATGCAGTGCTCTTGCAAGACATCAGCAGAAGTCACTCCTTCCGCGTGGGACAGCAGAATATGAGCAACAGCGTCTTCCTATCTTCCCTCTGAGCTGGACGACCGCCCATCTTATCTTTTCAATCGGTCTTAACTTACGCTTGTGGGGTTTCCAACGCGGTGCTACTGCTGATTCAGAGAAGCGACTGGGAATTTCGAGGCGTTGTTTAACTCTACTAGCGCTTTTAGAAGGAGACCCAATGATGCTCTCTACGGGATTCTCAGTAATTTTAGAGGGGCTGTTGTATGAAGACGAGGTGCATGGGGACTCTCGTTGGGTGTAATAGCTTTCATGAGTTTGGGCCAGGAGAGATGCAGATTGACGGGGCGCTAAACCGTATTTGGACTTGTCGCTGTGTCTTACAGAGATGTTGAGATGATTCAGCACAGGCTGCCACCCACCCACAAACTTCAGTAAAGAGGAAGTCAACGCTAAATATGGCAAGGACTAAAATTACAGCAAGGAAATCAACAAATCCCGGCATCCCATGGCAGATTAGAGATAAATCGTCTGTCAGTGTAAGGGTGAAGCACCGCATTGCGGAAATCAAGGAAGACAAATTTCGCGTCTCCAAAAGAGCAGTAGCAAAGAATGGCATCAAGGCCTCTGCAGCGTAAGCAACCATTATCCATCAAGGAATGGTATCACTAAGTAATGACATAGTGTGAAGAGAGATGGATAGTTTCCCATCCTCGCTCTACCACGCGAGATTCGAGAGCAGATATTCAGCTATACCTTTGGATCACAAGCTGAATTAAAAGTTGAATATCGGGGGCCCATGTACGATAGCGTGGCAACAAAAGCACATAATCATTTCCGACGCGACAGGCAGCGTAGGAGCCCTCGCTTGCAGTCTTCAGAGCCATCTTCAGAGCCATCTTCAGTGCTATCTTCAGTGCCACTTGCAACCACGGCCATTCTTTTCTCGAACTTGCAATTACACCACGAGGCAATGGAAACAGTCTATCGCGAGCACACGTTCTTCGTCACGATGGATCGTGCGTCGCCGATCTTTAGGACGGAAAAGACCATGAGGGGCGACGGACGATGCGCCGTTCCATTGGGCTGGGATTTGTCCAAAATCACGAACTTGTGTCTCAGAGTCGGAAAACTTCCCAGGCCAGTATTCAGAAAACCCTTGAAAACTTCGACTTCTCCGATCTGGGTGCCATGGAGAAGCTTTCTACGTTGAGATTGGTGGTCACCTTCTGGTCTCCTCACTGGGGAACTAAGGAATGCCGTGAGGTGGTGAAAGTGATATGGGAGGCAATGCCTAGGCCGATTCCTCACATGAAACTTGGGTTGTGCCGTGAGATACCTGATGATTGGATGGCATGGTTGAAGTAGCGTTCCTCTGTTGACGGTAATATTCTTCGGTCCATCTTTAACGAGCTGCGAAATGCCGATCGACCATCCTCCTCATGAGAAGTCTTGGATACCTTCTATTTTTCATCTCAGTCTTAAGTTATCAAATTGTACTAGGTCTATAGGTTGAAGTGCTTACTCGCCCGCCTCGAATCCCACAAGGTGCCATTTTGGGTGATCGATTGATAAATTAATGCGGCGCTCGCGCGTACCTTCTTGAACCATAGTTGACTCTCGGCAACAGGTCCTCAATGAACCATGCTACCGAACTTCCGAGGTTCTCTCGCTTCGCCATACGTAATTTTTTATTTGACATCGCGTATCTCAGATTCGAGATAAAGCTCCTGATAATATGGGCCGAATGGGAGTCAAGCTCTACATCCACATAGCGAAAAACAAATAATTCCGGCACGGCCGCTTTGAACAACTTTATTCCGTGATTGCATCAGGATTCTTCCGGCTTTCTTCCACGGAGATTGCTCCGCCGTGGATCCTCAACGCTCTTTATTCGGACACCATACCAAGCGAGGTATCCCAGAAGATATGTCGAACCCCGCTCATCCTCCCCGCACTGAGCGACGTCCCACAATGCCAAGATTTGGGTAACCTTTGAATTTCGATTTCGCAAGTCAAACTGAAAGTATTTCGGTCAGTTGAGAACCCAATCACTTGCATCTCAAAATGGGAATTGTTCTGGGATTTTCGGCACTGGCTCTCTTCGCCAGCCTCACGATAGGTCAGGGAGGTATGTCGTGCCAATCCATCCACCTTTATCTATGCTAATTTCGCAGTATAGCGATCACCGCCACAGGGACAAACTTTACACTTACCGGCGATGGCGTCTCGTACCTACTTCACGTTGACCCTTTCTCCGGCGATCTAGTCTCAGACCATTTTGGCGGACCGAGCAATGATTTCACACCACCAGCATCGATTGACCAGAGCGGATGGTCCGATGGGTTGACAAACACCCGCCGCGAGTTTCCAGATATCGGTCGCAGCGACTTCCGGTTGCCTGCAATCCACATACAGCACGGCAACGGGAGCACAGTCACCGAATTCCTCTACCAATCACACCAAATCGTTGACGGAAAACCATCCCTGCCCGGATTGCCTTCTACCTTCGGGAACGAGACCGAAGTAACAACTCTTATTGTGAAATTGTATGACAACTACTCGGATGTCTCCGCTGCGCTTTCATATTCCGTCTTCCCCCGGTACAATGCTATTGCGCGAAGCTTCCAGATCACAAATAATGGCTCGAATCAGATCATCATTGAGAGGGCAGCTAGCTTTAGTACTGATTTTCCTAACCTAGACCTAGACATGATTGAAGTCCATGGCGACTGGGCGCATGAGTTCAATAGAGTGAAGAGAAGAGTCGACTTCGGGGAGACAACGTGAGTTTAGTTTTATTCAGTGATGGATGAAAGCTGACATGCAACAGTTTCCGAAGTACCGAGGGCTACTCATCTCATTTGCACAACCCATTCTTTGCTCTCGTATCGCCAAGCACGACTGAAAGCACTGGTGAGGCTTGGGGGTTCAACCTGCTTTACACAGGCAGCTTCCAAGCAACTGCAGAAAGATTTTCGCATGGGTACATCCGAGTTCTACTTGGGTTGAATCCGCTGCACACCAGCTTGCCCTTGCAGCCCGGGGAAACTTTCACCTCACCTGAAGCCGTGGCTGTATATTCCTCCACCGGTATTGGGGGCATGTCCCGATCCTTCCATGATTTGTACCGCAACCATCTCTCACGCTCAAATTATACCCACCAAACTAGACCTATTCTGCTGAACTCCTGGGAGGGACTTCATTTCGATATCAATGAGACCTCGCTCGTCAACCTTGCTGGAGAAGCAGAGGAACTTGGCATACAGCTCTTCGTGATGGATGATGGCTGGTTTGGCACCGAATACCCACGCAATAACGATTCGCTTGGCCTTGGTGACTGGACTCCAAATCCTGCAAAGTTTCCGGATGGGCTTGGTCCATATGTTCAGCATGTTAACAACTACACCATTCTCAATAGTTCGGAATCATTGCGGTTTGGGATCTGGGTAGAGCCAGAAATGGTGAACCCCAACTCAACGCTGTACCACGAACACCCGGAATGGGTCGTGTCTTCCGGAAGATACCCTAGGACTCTGACAAGAAACCAACTAGTCCTCAATGTAGGGCTCCCAGAGGTTCAGGAGTTCATCATCCGCGCCGTGTCGAATATCATCGATTCGGCCAATATTCAATACATCAAATGGGGTACGGCGTAACTCAACCCCATTCACAATAAGCTGCTAACGTATATCCAGACAACAACCGTGGTATGCATGAAATGTCACATCCATCAGACGACTACAACTACATACTCGGCCTTTACCGCGTTATCGATAACCTCACCACCACCTACCCCAACATCTTATGGGAAGGCTGCGCCTCGGGCGGTGGCCGTTTTGACGCAGGTTTGCTTCACTATTGGCCTCAACACTGGACATCAGACAACACCGACGCCTCAAACCGACTGACAATCCAAATGGGCACCTCGCTTGTGTATCCTCCATCAGCCATGGGCTGCCACGTATCCGCCATCCCGAACGGCATCACGAAACGCAATATTTCGATTGAGTACCGTGCACACGTGGCGCTCATGTGCGGCTCCTTCGGGCTAGAGCTCAATCCCTCAGAACTAAGCCCTGAAGAACGTTCCGCCATTCCCGCCATCATGGAAGAAGCTAGGAGGATAAATCCAATCGTCATATCTGGCTCCTTCTATCGTCTTGCAATCCCAGATGTAACTAACTGGCCTGCCGCTCAGTTTGTCTCAAGCGGAAGGGATCAGGTAATTGTCTTTGCGTTTCAGCAACAGGCAACTGTGAAGCCGGCACCACCACCATTGAGGATACAGGGCTTGGATCCAGCGGCAAAGTATTGGAACAGCGCCGATAATCTGACGTACGGTGGCGCAACGTACATGAATGCCGGGATCAATCTTGCGTGGGAGACGGCTGATTATCAGAGTAAGCTTATTTGGCTGTACAGGCAGTAGATGCTCAGTAGAATTGCGCTCTTTTCAAACTTGAAATCTAATACTCAATCTTGTTCCTAAAGTACAGAAATCCAGGTACAGTTGATGACTGATGATGGATGAGAATGTCTTGCACTGCGTGGCAGCGCAGTTTCATACCAAGAATCGCGCGGGCGCCCCAAAGTCCCACTACACCCCTCCTGTCACTACTGCAATACTACAGTGAGTGGACAGAGATTGGGGATGTGTACGACAGCTTCCAAAAGCTGTCGAAGGTATTGGTGTCGAGGAGCAACCGAATCCGTGATTGAAGTGCTGTCATGTCTGTTTATTTACCGTCCATAATCTAGGTTCCGCTGAAGGAGTTCATTTTTCTTTCACGAAGTCGGACTTTCTCTTGAACGACTTCTAGTCTCACATCGATCAAGATATCTACACATTATAAAGCAGCTTCTGAGACAGTTCTCAAAATGCCGTGCTCCAAGCGGAGGCGTTGCTTGGAAAGGGTTGAGTAATGTGTTTACAAGCACTGTGCATGGGCATGCGGCTGAAGCTCTTTGCCTTGATTTAAAATTACATTATATCTACCACTTACGATGTAGCAGAGGCAAATTTTGCTCGCTTACTTCATGTGACTTCCATCGTTCAGCTTTAGGTTGGTTGGTAAGTGCCAAGGTGAGCCCGCAGCTGGCAAATGAAGTTTAGATGCTTCGAAATTTCCTCGTAAATTTCTTCCCAAGTTGGACGACAGTAATGGAGACTATTTCACTTTTCGGAAGTAAGTCCGCGAATTATATTTTCTCCACTCACCCTTTGAAAGATTTGCATGCAACTTCTACGACCAGGTTTCGTCGTTCATTTTTAGTTTCGGTTGGTAAGTGCCAAGATGTGAGGCTGAGCGCTCGGCTTCGAGATCCCGCGCCATCTTGTGGCTAACTTTTAGCAGATTCACGCTGTAAGCTGGTTGAGTTCTTTCCCCTAGAATGCTTCGTAGTTGGAGCCTCAATGTGGAATCCAAATTTGTAATACAAATGTAAGCTTCAAGTGAAGATGAATATAAAAGCACTGCTTGTCGCAGTGAAGGTAATATTATCTCAACAGTTCATTGCTCCACTACTACTCCATACACCACGCAAACTTAAAAGCCTCCAGACTTTTCAAGCATCTCGTTCATACAAGTATCGACCGACTTTGAAGTTGAAATACGTCCAACGCAACCAATTTTGCATATATCCAACCAACACCACCATCACGGTCAAAATGCATTCCTTCACCGCTCTTGTTTTCGGCCTCGTAGCCACTGCCACCGCCTCGGCTATCCCTACTCCGCAAGCTCCTACCGTCTTCGCTGACCTAACCTTCTCTTTGACGAACGACATCCTCGGCACCAACGCCGCAGCTACCCTACCCGGCAACGGTTTGGACATCCCTCTCGAGGACCTCTTCTTCGGCACCGCTGTCGCGCCGAACAACCAGATCTACGCCACCAGCATTCAATTCGTGACGCTCCCTCCGAATGTCTTCTCTGCTTGTGTTTTCGCCATCGACGGACGCGTCGTCGTCATCAACGACAAGAAGACCTTTGGCGATATTGATGGAAACCCATATGCGGCTATTCCTCAGCGTTTGAACGGTATCACGATAAACTGCCAGACTGATGGAATTATTGTTTAAATGGTTGCGTTACGAATATAGATTAGAGTTGGAGTTGGATTTCATCATTATGAGCGCTTGTTCGTTGCGAGTGTCGGTTGCATCAGCATAGCGATTTGGCGTTTGGATGGGTTCCTTTTGTACGCTTCTTTATTCTTCATAGATAATATATTACATAATCTATAAAACACTCTTTAGCAGAAGCCCTCTGAGTTATCGTGACTTTGGATGCTATCCACTCTTCCTCGTTAGCATTTTCGTAGGTACTCTTCGTGGTCTCTATTCGTACTTTCTCGTCACAGTTTTGATCGATGAGGTAGTAATTGTACTGCTTTGCCTACATTCTAGCGTTCTCTTAGCATCTCAACAAGCCCAACCTGAAAATATGCTCCGGTGGAGCGATTCGCTTACTCGGCATCTTTTCTTCTTCCACGAATTAAGCATCAAACATCGTGAGAGACGAAGTACTAGAATTTCGTCTTTGGGGCTTAGCATATATTGCTCACTTGGGATTTATTCGCGGAATTGGGCGATTTTAACCGTGACCTAAAAGGAAGAATATGGGTTACCTGCAAGTTGAGTCTAATCTTGAAAACGAAGTATCACCACGAGCAGAGGGTGGGGTTGCCTGAAGATCTAGTTGATGAGGAGCGAAATAAACTTTTTGGCTGTTTTCTTAGCGAAAAGATGGAGATTCACTACTAGTCGGATTTGGTAGTGGAAATAAAGCTTTCTCTAACGTTCAAGAAAAGAGATCAATTAATTCACAATGGATTCAGTGCTGGCAGTGCCATTGAAAACAGCTTTGCTCTCGCTCGCTCGGAAACTTTGTTGGGTGTAATTTAGCCAAATTTGTTATCTACTTTTGACGGTATTCACATACACGTCTAGCTATGTAGAGCTCATCAAGGGAGTTTCACTGAATCTACAGGAAGGAACTATATATGGTCGCTAAATCCGATACGTTGGTGACTAAAAAAATGTCTGAACGAGAGTCGCATTGCTCAATGCCTGAACAGGGCGGGCGAATAAGTTCGGCCGAAGACTTGGCCCCCAAACCCACCCGAACGACCAAGCCACAACCCACGGCAGGATTCAGTTAGAGCGGGACGCCTAATTGTCCGACCTCAATCACAACGCATGACTGCCAACCTCGACTTCCCCAACATCACTTCGAGCCTATGACTCCCCAAGAACTGTTCTGGTAATATCATAGAGACTCTGGACTCGGACCTTGTGCTTTCGCCGACGTGCTTCCTCGCTGTCGCTTTATAATCATGAAGATTTCTGTCAGCCCTTTAGCCATAATAACTGTAGCCTTCTCAGTACTATTGCAGCACGGTACCGCCCAAATATCGCTCACTGTCGATCTCGACGACCTAGACCCGTTGAAAGAATGCAATCGCAGGGACGTTAAACGTAAAGAGAACAACGAGTGCGGAAGTGAGAGGTCTGCGCTAATCTTCACATAGTGGTCGAAAGCAACAACAAAGTTTACATGTATGGTGGTGAAACGTGGGTCAAAAATGGCACATCCACACCTATCATAGGCGTGAGTAAGTGTCTCTCGATATCCGTCTGAGCCCTCGTGTCCAGTCAGACCAGCTAACCGCTCTCTACCAGATCACTACCTTCGAATCGCCGACTTCACATCCGCGCGCAACATGAACGATTCAGCGATACTTATCGCGAAAGATATCCCCGGACAGATAACAATATTCGGCTATGGTGCATTTTGGAGCGACTCGAATAAGCTGTACATCGTTGGTGGCGCGGTCATTGCTGATCCGTACCTTACACAAGAGGGGAAATTTATCGACACGGAATGGACAGTTTCCAGAGGCGGAACAGTGTTCATCTACGATATCAACGCGGACAAGTGGTCATCTGAGTCTGCAGTACAACCGGACAATGGCGATGACGTCACCGACTCCTTTTGCTGTGGTGCTTTCGCCTG
This sequence comes from Melanomma pulvis-pyrius CBS 109.77, assembly GCA_010093585.1. Taxonomy (NCBI): domain Eukaryota; kingdom Fungi; phylum Ascomycota; class Dothideomycetes; order Pleosporales; family Melanommataceae; genus Melanomma; species Melanomma pulvis-pyrius. Next base: position 69,752 of record MU001778.1, on the reverse strand, counting down.
GAATGCGAAGCAGAGGAAGGCATACTACTACTCCGGTAGTAACTGGGGCGGTGCGAGGATGTCGGATCCCAACGCGACACCATATGCTGTGGTGCGCAATTCCGGCGATGTCACCGGGAACGGAAACTTGCTGAGTTTCGACACACCAGCATTCAAGTGGACTAACCAAACCACGGATAATAAATTGACGACAACATGGACCGAGAGCGGTCAATACGTCTATCTCCCCGGGACGGAGTCTCCATCGGGAGGTGTCGGTGTTATCTTCGGTGGGAACCGAGTTCAGTCAAACACTGTAAGTTCGCACTGCAACATGAGCATGCGACATAAACTGATCCCCATGCAGCTCGAAAGCCTGAGAAAAGTGCTGGTCTACGACTCCGGAAGAGGTATATGGTACAGCCAACTGACGACCGCAGAGGGGGACCAATTTCCACCTAACCGCGTTAATTTCTGTTCTGTGGCTGCAAGCGCCCCCGACAATAGTAGTCATAACATTTACATGTATGGCGGCGAAGCTCCGGGGCAAACCCCTGATGCATTTTCCGACATGTGGATTCTGTCTATCCCATCTTTTCACTGGATCCCTGTTGGTGTAAACTCGGTGCCCCGCAAAGGTCTCAGCTGCACAAGGGTGGCAGAGCGCTACATGGTCACTTATAGTGGTCTCCAGGGTGGATGGGAAGTGTCATCCGATGGTGATCAATGCGATCAAGAGAACTACGGCCTGCGGCTCTTCGACCTGTCCAGTCTAGAATGGCAGTCCCGGTACAATGGGCCCGAAAATAGCGCGTATACGGTCCCGAGCGTAGTCTACAAAGCCGTCGGCGGGACCGAAGGCGGCGGCGCGACTCAGACTGCGCCAAGCGCAGGCTTCAATACGCCCGGCCTTGAATCGCTGTTTAAGAAACCAGCCACAACATCTCCTGCTTCCTCTCCAACGAGCTCTACAACCAGCGGTGGGAAATCTAATGTTGGAGCAATCGCCGGCGGCGTTATCGGCGGCGTGGCATTACTTGCCGCACTCATTATCGGCGCCTGGTTCTTGCTCAAGCGGAGGAAAGCGAGAGGGGCTTATACACCCGCTGCAACTTCGGCACAATATGAGGCGGATGGTGCTCCTGGCCAGCTGAGTGAGCTCCACGGGAATGGACAGGAAGGCAAGCCCGTGTATGAGATATATGGAAGAGTAGCTGGGCCTTCGACGCAACTACCGCCGCAAGAGCTGTATGCGGATAATGCGTTTCCGCCTTCGCAAAACGTTAAGGTTGTGAATGAAGGGTATACATAGTGGAAAGATAAGGAAGTGGAGCTTGCGTTTTTTACTCCCGTATTTTTAATAAGAGGACAACGATATAAAAGTGTACTGGCTACTTGAGAACAGGGCATTTCGTCCACACGGACAGTCATAAATAAAACTAATTATACAAATGTCATGCAGATGGAATCAAAAGTTCAAGAGATGTAGATAGACGTGCAGAAGGAACATGTACAATCTGTTGTTGCGCGAGGAGCTAACTGATAGATGGCAAATCGGAGTAGGAGAACTAACTTGATTGTATCATTGAGCGACTAGCTGCAGTATAAATATCCGCGAAACGAATGAGTAAACCATGACAAGTATTCGAAAATTTGGCTGTTTACTAGGGATATAGGATCCATGTAGGAAGTGAAGCCATAGGCGAACCATGTGAGCTAAACCGCAAGATAATCATATGCAAGAAACCCTGAAACAGATGAGACATACACGATAAGAAGAACACACCTGGTAGGGGGTAACGGGAAAACCGACGAGAGTGCTGAGCCGAGTCAGCATGCGAGAAGGTAAGCGTCAAGGAAGAAGGCCAGAACGGAGAAAGAGCAAGGCGGCTGACTCCGCTGAGCGCGGCTGATGATTATTATGTGAATTCTTGTGTATGTATAGCACATATATGTGGCTTCTCCTCACTTATGCATCCAGCTCACTGGCCCAAACGATACGTAAGCCCCCTCCTTCCCTTCATCTCCGTGCCTCTCTTCACCCTCCTGGCCCCAACTCCCCTTCTCTTCAAACTCGCCTGTTCCTCCTCAAAAATCGTGCCCGGCCCGAAGTCGGGCGTTCCCCCAATGGTGCCAAAGATGTCCCCAACGTAATTCGTAGCATTAATCCCCCTCTCAAAGGTCGAACCCCATTCACACAAAATGCCCTCCACAACCTTCACACCCGCAAGATAGATATTCTGTATCGCAGGCACAAATGCCCCCTGATTCGCCCAGAACAAATTCGTCGTCGCCGCTTCCCCTGGATACGGACGGTCCATGTCACTCGCTGTGCGCATGATGATAATGCGTGAGAAGTCCAACAATCCAGCAGCGTGAGCTCGTACCATCGCTTCCAGCGTTGCGTTGTCCTCCTGCGCGGTGGTACAGTACACGCCTGTCCCGTTCGTCGCAAGTGTAGTGTAATTTCCAAGAGCCTCACTAAGCAGTTTCCCGCTGTAGTACACATCGCTCGTTGCAACATCGCACTCTACTACACTTGGGAGTTCCGCACCCGCTGCATATAAGCCATCACTTGTGTTATACATAGCTCTATACGCGATAGCTTCTGCGCTGTCGTTCAGCGTTGCGGTTCTAGCAAAGCCGACGGCCAGTTTTCGTAGTGCGTCGTTGACTTCGAAGACCTCAGTGCCGTAGATTGACTGAGGGTATTCGTCCGGTTGAGTCGAGCCTTGCGGAATGTAGCCAGTGGTGAAGTTATCGGGTATATCGCGGACGTCGAATTCGTACTGCAGCGCAACCTGGACCGCATATCGCGCGAACGTGACGCTTGCTACGGTCGCGACCTCTGGATTCACGCCTGCAATTCCGCCGATGAGGAAATATGTCTTTGAGAGGTCAAACATGGGTGATGCGACCAACGAAGCGATGGTAACGGCTGCATTGATTTCGCCCTCACCGGTGACGAGTTGGCATATTGAGCCATCGTCTGTGCAGTGCGCATCCGGGAAGAGAGGAGAGAATCCGGGCACAGTGATGTTTTTGGCCAAAATATCGAACTCGGGGATTCCCCACCAGATCTCGGCTTCGGGGTCGAACATGCTGAAGATGAAGACTTTCGGAGCGACGCGGTATTTGGGGTATGGATCCCTCTTCGAAACTTGGATGGATGAAGCCGAAACGAGAGACGCGAAGAGCAGCGCCGAGAGCGCTGTTCGAATTGGGAAGATCATCCTGTCCTCTGAGCGTCGACGGTGAAAATGTGCAATAGATGTCGAGATAGAGACGTAGAGTAAATTGGAAAGAAGCAGCAGGGAGCGAAATTATACGTCCCTGCTGCCGATCTTGCATGGTCGCCATGTGGACCTTATCGCGAGCAAAACACATGGCGATGACGCCTTCCAAGCTCTTCCACCTACACATCAGCGACGAGGTACGCGTCCATGGCGCCTCGTCCATTATCGTAGCGCATGAGCGGGGGTTTCCGACTGCGAAGTGCCATGCGAGCGCATCGTCAGGCGGAAGTTCATGCTTGTTCTGAGTATAGCTTCATCGGCGAGAAACAAAGGTGGGGTCCGGGAGTGGCCGAGAATCTTGATATCACGAAGCTTTCTCGCCGAGTTTTGTCAAGAGATCGAGTGCGGACGGCGGCGGGCGATTTTGAGAAAGATCGTCTTGTTAGCGTTGGAGTGGCGCAAGATAACGTGCTGGACCGCCGTGGTTACGTAGCTGGCGTGCCTGACCTGATAAGCCTTGCCCGTAACAGTCCAAACATTAATCGTAAAACGAATGGGTTTGTGTGAATAGGTCCTACTATAGACATCGACTCCTCGAAGCCGAATCTGCAGAGTTCATCCTAACAAGTCCTCTGGGTTCGAGGTTGTCATCTGCAATTCGCTTAGAACGGGAGCTAAGGCAACGTAATTTGAATTAGCGCTCCTTCTTCACTCCCCGCGTGCTCCCTTGCCCAAACAGACACGGCGGTACAAAATCCAAGGAACCCTTGGACTCTTCCATGTTCCAAAGGATTGCCATAACGGGAGAAACCAGTGCGAAAGATTCAAAACAAGCTGGACCGCGGAGAGGGAATCTACGTCTTGTGTTTCTTGGTGTTTGTCGCCCAAGTCACCATGTACTGACCCTTCTCTACGTCGAAGACCGGAAGTCTGAAAGCCGTCATGAGTGAACACTCAATTGCCATAGTGCCATTGCTACCCTCGCTGACGCGCAGATTGGGGCTTGGGGATCCGCGTGGATACTGAACGAAGGGCGCCAACATCATAGGCTAGTGAAGTGGAAACGGTTTACAACTTCAAAAGATAATAGCTGATGCAGGAAGGGATCGTAGAATCTTGAAGGGTAACCTCTGCTTGCCTCTTCGGTGGCTACGTTTCATGGATCACCGTCTATCGTTGTGTAGCGCGTATGTCACTTGCTATTCAATTAGATCAGATTTTAGCTTCGAATTGAACATTCCTAGCTCGGAACTGTATCTAGACTCGACGATAGGACAATGCCCAGCAATATAACCATTATGTAGCATAAGCTATACTATCTTAATAGGTGTACGCCCTTGTAGCCTTAACGGCGCAAAGATATACTCCTATTAAGATCTAATCATGTGCGCATTTTGTGGACAACGACAATTGCCAACAACCTCTAACCTTACTCCACAACCCTCTTTCCGCTACTGCTAAACACGACCGTAGAAACCCCAATCCTATCATATTTCCCACTGAAATGCCAATTAATGTATCCCCCATCACCTAAATTAATTACCTTCCCGTCATTGAACACGACAACCCTATACGGGATTGCACCGTGCTTTACATCAATGTATTCCACAACCGCCTCTGCTACCACATCCTCGCTGTTGAACAAGTACTCAAGCTGCTCATTTATTACAAGACAGTTGTGCCCGCTCTTGTGTCTGAAGTACGCAAAATAGTTGTGAAGTCGCTCTACCCATTGGGCGCGATTCATGGTGGCGTGGTCCGAGGAGCAGATGGAGGAAGGGACGGGACCGGTGGTGGGAAGGCTGCTGCTGTCGAATTCGGACTTTTCTTTGCTGGGATGGCCGTGTGTGGGTAGTCGAGTAAGTGGTTCTTTGGGCACAAGTTTGAAGTAAAGCGTTCTGATGATGAACGCTGCTCCAAGTAGGCCGAAGAAAAGCGAGACGGAAAGGAGGAGCTGCATGATGGCAGTGATTTGAGTCTACTCTGCATTCGAAGCGAGTTAGCAATCGCATACTAGAATCCCAGACGTTGACAAGGTCTTACCTGAACGGATGGGTTTTTTGTCGATGAAGACTTGAGAAGACACCGTCGGCCTGGCCTGTAAAGAGTAGTTTGAGAGAGAAGGCTCATGATATTAACCGCTCTCTATCCCCGCAGACGGTGTTGGCTGAGCCACTGAATGTGGCGCATTGAGAGGTGCTTTCATGCTTCATACCCTTGCATCCTGCGACGCACGAACACGTGGACCAATCAACATGTTCTTCCACTCTCAAAACATACTACCTCGTCCTACAACACAGCCACAGCCATTTGGGGGCCAAAAAACTTTCGAAAGGAAATCTCCAACGGTGAGTCCGAACCGCCCACGAGGCTGAAAAACTCGTGACTGTCGAGATGATATCAGCTTCGATAGGCAACTGCTTCTTCCATCTTCACCTCTCTACACATGCATCACCCCGGAAGAGATCATATAGGCCCCCCGCCAAGCGATGGAGGTTTTCGGCGCGATCGCCGGTGTTGCAAGCCTGAGCGAGCTCCTGCTAAAGAGCTTCAAGACCCTCCGAAAACTGCAACACGACCTGACCGAAGCGAAAGATGAGATCGACCGACTGTGTCGCGCGATGCAGCGCTTGCAGCACGTTATGGACGAAGTAGAATCGCTAGGAACAATCCATGGTAAAGACGATGAGTCGCTCTGGACACGGTCCAGCCTTGCCGCCCACTGGGCTGAGCACTCCGCCTCAATCAAAGTGGATCTGTTAGGACTAGTGGCGAAACTAGATGACCTACATGTGGCGTTCGAAAAGCCAAGCAAGACGAGGAACAATGCCAGAGCGAGATTTAGGAAGGTGTTTGCGGAGCATGACATTGAGCGGTATGAACGGATATTGCAGGATCATCGGACGAGCTTTTCGTTCCTGCTGAGCGTGCTTGCAGAGTAAGTGCATGTTACGAGGTCACATCCGGTGACTTGGTTGATGTTCAAGGTGCGGGTACTGACCGGTGGCGACAGGAGACGGCAAAGAGGCATTGCGAGCGAGCTAAAGGTGCAGAGGAAGTACCTGCAGATGATCGCTGCCAACTCTACTACTGCACATACAAGTCAGACGATCATCATAGCGAACACAACGAACATTCAAACCATCTCCAGCACCTCTCACACTCTGCGACTTGAGAGTGATATCCAGAAAATGGTCGCCGATAAATTCAATAATATGCCCTGCAAAAGCATCGAAGATGGATATACGAAGAATATCGTCCAATCGGCAGTCACGCACTCAGACGCTCTTATCGAAGCCGCTCCCCAAATCGATGTACTCTCTGACTTCTACGCCATGAGTCGCAGACCACGGATAACAGGACTCCCAACCGACAACACATTAGCCAAGCATGGGATCTACTGTCGAGTTTTCACATACAACATCCCACTCGGTACATTCTCAGCTCGGAAGGTTACCACGAGGAAGTTGTGGCGAGGAAAGTCAAAGGAGTCGTCAAGCTGGCATCTTGAAATGGTCTTGTATCCACTAGAGATTCTCAGCAAACACATTTTCCGGCTCAACCTTGAGTGGGGCCCGTCCGTGGCGTTCAAATTCGGAGCGAAGTTACACGCTTTTAATTCGAGTCTAGAATTGAAAAGACATCTGAATACGGGAAACATCGCGGCGATCCTGAGGATGTTTGAGGAAGGGTATGCACATCCGACAGATTTGATTGCGCCTTCGGGAAATACGCTATTACATGTCAGTTCTTTTAATGATGATCCTGAAGCTACGCGCTGAGGCTGATGAACGCACAGGAAGCAGCAATGAGACATGGTTTGGGAGTACCAAATATGCTTGAACTCTGCAGAGTTCTACTCGACGCATCGGTAGACCCTAACATGATGAATCTGAGGAAACGGTAATCATGTATTACATTGAACATCAGTACTGCAACGCTGACGAAGTCACAGAACGCCCTTAATGCAATGTTGCCAGATCATGCAAGAAGGAGTAGAGATCAACAGAAGGATGCTGCCCATGACAACTCTCCTCCTTGAATACAACGCAGATCTATCATTCCGCGACGATTCCGGAGAATCAGCCTGTCTGTTGATATTTCAATCTGGTTGCGGTCTAGAATACATGCAGAACATCCTCTACCGGCTTATTAGTCTAGACGTCTACCAAAGTTTCCAATCGAAAGATCTCTGGCTCGTCTCCTCCATCGCCCGCACAATCCCTACATTCCGCCAGCGCCTCGAAGGCGAACTCCGCGACCTCCGCACACCAACCGGCCTATCCTCCAGCATCCGCCCCCGATATGAGAAAATCCTAGAACTCGATGCTGAGAAGCAGAAAGAATGGATCGAAAATGCGCCCGCGCCCGATAGAATCTCCTTCATGAAAGCGCTCTGCTCTTATGGTACACCTGAAATGGTGCAGCCGTTCATCGAAAGCGCTATCGACCTTAACGAAACCGGGGGCCCCAGCGATAAAATCTACACTCGGTACGCCGCACGAATGGGTAATCTCGGCGTGCTAATGGTGCTCGTGAAAGCAGGTGCCAGCATTGAACAGAAAGGCTGGTTCTGGCGCAACAACAATCTCTGCGCTTCTGTGCTGGAAGAGCTGCTCGAGAGATGGGCATTTATCTCCGAAGGCAAAACTGTGCAGGGAAGGGAGGAGCCGTCTGTAGAGAAGGAAAGTTGGATTTTGAAGTGGTTGCTTGAGCAGCAAGGCCATGAGAGCCCCAACGCACTCTATTGTGTAATGCTGGGGAACCAGAATCATCCTGCTCTGTTCGATACAATTCTCAAGCACGGCTATGGCCGCCGAGACGGGCAACCTCCAAAATCCGATCACATCAAATACACAGGTTCTGAAGTGGTCGAGGCTATCAAAACCCAGAATCCCTGCCTCAAAACCCTCCTCGACGCGGGTCTTGCACTCGAATGTGAGGACTGGCGTGGACTATCGGCGGTCATATACGCCATTGACATGGGCGCGATAGAAGATCTAAAGCTGCTCATAGAGGCGGGTGCGAACCTGGAGAGGAGGTGCGGATTCGGCATGACGCCCTTAGAACTTGCCAGTAGTAACTTGCGGGCGGGACATCCGAGGAAGAGGAATAGGGGACTGGTGGATCCTTGGGGGTTAAAGGATGAATTGTTCGAGCTTGAGACAGATCAAGAGATCTACTCGCTTTTGGTGAAGGCATTGGAGAGGGACGGGAAAACGGTGCTTCCACTACGTAAGTTTCCAAGTGGTCCCTCATATATTTCAAGTTGGCTAATCATACTGAAATAGTTCTCCATGACGGATCTAGTATGCGCACAGCATCGTGGTGGGAATTTAAGTCGGTACAGCTCGCTGTTGTAATATTAATATCTACAATGGCTTTTGCGGGAGGGATAATGTTTCAGTCCTTGTACGGCAAGACAAATTAGCGATTGAGAAATGAATCTCCAACCAAAATTCTTGGATATCCACTTGCCCTACTCGTTGCTTTGAGGTCTACTTGGTTGAGATGCTGCGTGCATACCTAACCACAACGTTGAATGCTAAACGAGAGTGGGGAGAGCTTCACAGGCAATTTCTACACCACCGGCGCATCGTGCCGTAGTGACGGGCGTTTCTTTTACCCATTCATCTACCTTCGTCCCCATCTACCTTCGTCCCCATCTACCTTCGTCCCCATCTACCTTCGTCCCCATCTTCCCCCCCCTCCCCCCCCCAACTCATTTTAAAAGTCAGAAATATATCCCTTTTGCCTCGTGATATCATTCCTTCCAGAATCATACCAATGCCTCTAATCTTAAAAACTAATAGACAGAAACGAGAACTGCTAATCGAAATCGTAGTGCAATGTAGTGAAGTAAAGTAATGAAATTGATACGTACGTTTCGTGAAGATGTGAGATAGGATACATTCAGAGTTGTGTCATGGAGCCTGAGTGCAATATTTGGTAATATGTTAAAACTGACAAAATCAACTAGGTTATGTACGCTAACAACAAGTAGGGGACCTGTGGCGTAGGAAGTGTGTGGTGGGGCCCTAGTAGGGAAGTGCAGGCGTTCGGCGTTTGTTCGTTTTGACGGTAACTGTTTGGTTGGGTGCCCTGCATAACGTTCTAGCACCAAAGTATTGGTGGCAATGATCTGAAGGAAATGTAGTTATTATTCCACAGGTAATCTTTGAATGGGTAAGAAATCATATGCAACTAATACGGGCCCCCGTCGATCGCTGAACAGACTTCAATTTCCTCTACTTTTCTAAATGAGTCTCTACATTACGTTCTCTATCTCAATTCCACTGTACTAACGTTAGCCTTTGAGTGACAGAGGTAGCATATATTCGAGGTTTGAAAGCGGAAAAGTGCACAGACGGGATTATACACAGACTACAATAATCCGAAAGGACCCACTCGACCCTCCAGCGATGAAAGCTAACATCTGTTCAATTATTTGCGCCGAGGCGCGAAGAATGCAACCTCGTGTTCGACCGCCAGACCAGATCGACCAGCTCTCGGGCTTACATCGGGGCCTGTGCTTGCCAGAATGTATATGAACCATGTCAATGGCATCCAAGCCACTGCTAAAGTTCGGCTAGCGTACTGGTCAATCGACGATCAGAATAGCTGAGACTGTTGACCTGTAGAGCTGAGTAAATCAGCTCTCCAACTGCAAGGTCCTGATCGTTAAACTGCAAACTCCGATAAGCATCGCCAGTTCAAACATGAACTTTAAAGCAAATGAACTTGTGTAATTCTACTGTAGGCTTTTGATCATCAAAGCAAAAATTGATTAGTTCACCCTGACAAAGTCTTGAGGTTAGAGGTTGTCATCGCTCAACAGATGGTGCTACTGCATGCACGTAAGCATGCAGTCAGCAATCCATTTCTCAACCCGGTCCGCAGTGGGCAAACATCGCATCTGCTCCCTTCCTGTCGGTCCATCTCAAAGCATTTAATGGTGTTTCTAAGTCGACGAGACGTTTCTTTCTGTACATCTTATCGTATCCAAAATGACCCTTGATAAACAAGGCGATTGGATACGGTCAGAAAATGAAGGGATAGAGTGAGCAGGCTTAGGCTTGTTTTCAAGACACTTGCATGCTTGGTAAGATATTCAAAGCCTGCTTCGCGCCAGTCGCGGCGCAAAAAAATGTCTGCTGACCGCATGGTACCGTAGTGTGCGGTGTAAGTGTACATTGCCGTGCATGAGCAGGGTACGCACGAGCCAAGTTGAGATTAGATGTTGTCTCTGCCTCATGGCACCTCTCTTGCATGCTGTCAATTTACTCACGACCAGGTAGCCGGGCCCGCCCGTTCAGATTCTTTCGATGAATTTGCTTGACCGCAAGTACGTGGTCAACTGGCCTACAAGTAAAGCCAAGGAGGGAGTCAATATACTGTTGTGTGTAGCTAGCTAGGCGACGCACGGGCAATGCAGACTACTTAAGCACATCACCGTAGGCCAAAATTGGATGGCGTAGGCGGCAGGTTGATATACTAATGCAATTATGGAAATATGCTTGGAGCATGGCCGTTTTGTATATAGGCAAGGACCTCACCCAGAACTACCGTGATCTCCCTCTTTGTGCTCCGTTCTCCAACCCCGAAGATCATTACTTGGCTCGTTCCCATCCATCATGTTGTCGTACCTCTTCCTGGTCCCAGTGGTCATCAGCTACCTCATTCTCGTGCGAAGCCTCCGATATCGCCGCGTCGAGAAGATTCAGAAGCAGCATGGCTTTACACTAGCACAGTTCAAGAATTTGAACTATAGAGATGCTCAAGCCATTATCGGTCAAATGGGTCTCTATGAGTGCCCATGGACCTTCCTCGCTGGCAAAGACTTTGCTTTTCTCCGAGTAAGAACTCTCCCATCCTCTTGCTTCATAATTTTAAGCTGGGGCTAACCTCACAGGCCTTCGCGATCCCTGGCATCTCAAAGGTCTCAGTTGGAGCTAAAGAAATGGTTGACCGCGTCGGAAAGCGCTACGCCGACACCACTGTTCTCGTCGGCGAATTTCTCGTCAACGACATCGACAGCGAGCGCGCATGTATCGCCATAAACCGCATGAACTGGATCCACTCCCGCTATGGCAACAAGATCCAGATGGATCAGATGGTCTACACCCTCTGCCTACTCACCTGTGAAGCTCTGCAGTGGATCGATAAGTACGACTGGCGACAGACTGTCGCACTCGAGAAGCATGCTTCATGGGTTTTCTGGTACGAAGTCGGCCGTCGCATGGGCCTGGAGAACGTGCCGCAGAGCTTCGAGGAGTGTGCTGCCTTTATCGACGACTTTGAGATGCGCAACATGGCACCTTCACAGGATAATGCCCTCATCGCCAAGGGGGTTTTTTCTCTCTACGCATCTACTATCCCAGCTTTTCTCACTCCTATCGTGCACGCGGTCTTGATTGCCTTCATGGATACGAGACTGAGCGGTGCTTTCAAGCTGTCAGCGCATCCTACTTCCTTCATCCAATCATTTCTGTGCTTGGGATTAGCCGTGCGCAAGTATTTCGTCCGTCACTTGATGCTGCCGCGATACTCTACCTTGCAGGTCTTTGGCGAGGAGAACGCAGCTGGGTATCGCCCTATGATGTTCTGGGAGATAGAGCCGTGGTATGTCGCCTCTTCGAAGAACTGCAGTTGGCTCTACTCGGCCTACACTCGCCTTTTCGGACTGCCCATGGCTGGCGACGCAAAGTTCAGACCGGAAGGTTATAAACTTCAAGAGATCGGCCCGAAGCACCTTGAGGGAAAGGGTGGCGAGGAGGTCATGTCTTTTGTCAAGCAAAGTGAGGCTTGCTCTTTCACTACATTCGGCCAGTTCTCCAAAACGTTCTACACAAGAGATGGATGCCCAGTAAGCTTCGGAGAAGTCTCCAAAAATAAAGAGTGCCTGACAGACATCAAAGAGTATTCTAAGATAGAGGGATGCCCTGTAGGATTTTTTTAGTTATCAAGCACTTTTTGTTCCTCAATACACTCTCCCAACCGGTACTGAAAGAGCTGCTGTCTGTAGAAAGGTTGGGCATAACAATAACGTTACTATAGGATTTGGTTGTAGAGACTTACTATTGCTTTCAATAACATTATTATGTGGTATCGGTATGATGTCTGCTTTACTAAGGTTCTTTAGGCGTATCCAGATCGCGTAGTAGTAGGATACCTCGTCTTAGACACGGCCTTGTCCAGCCTTGTCACTCGGAAATTGTAGCGTCTCAATCGACCTGTCTTGGCGCTTCCTTTCAGCCTTTTCTTACGTGGGGGCGGGCTGAAATGCACAACGACCAGGATCCATCTGCCTCTCAGCTTATGGCTTTAAGGATGCGAAGCCCCGCACTTGCTGCGATCGGGTCTTGGAGCTCTCTTCAACACGATTGTGGTTCAGCCTCGTCGTTCGCTGGCTTTTCGTCATGTCGTTTCCTCTTCAGCGTCACCATTCGCCGGATGGCGCGTTCGCACCAGAGACAGAGCGATTTCAGGATGCCGACCCGACTGAAGTCCCTCCGGCTAGAGGCGATAGGTTGTTATCGGGACAGCAGCCCTACCAGGCCTCACAAGCCCAAAGCCCCCAGATGAGATCCAACAATCCCTTCCTTCCCAATTTTACCGCTCATTTGCCGCTCCACGGCGCTTCCTCCTCTTCAGTCAGTTCTTCAAGAGCACCAGTGTTAGGAAGTCGCCCCACCGCCCAATTAGAGCGCCAGAAAACTCTTAGTGACTACTTTTCCATCGAAGAAGTACCAAGAAGATCTTACACGGATCAAGAGTTTGCGGATATTGCGCGACTGATAAATGAGACTGGTCGAGAGTCGTGGAGTAGGATACCACGTATTTACACTGTGTTGCGCCTGATCGACCAGGTTGTGGCTATCGATGCATTCTTAGACCTTGGGATGAATGATTTCTGGCTTCCGTTTCATACGTCGCAGTTGCCAAAGAGTCTGTCAGCCTTTTATCGAGAGAGATTTATACAGTCTCAAAATGTGGTTTTGTAAGACATTTCCTCCACTTTTGAGAAGCCAAGTCATAACCCCAATGCAGGACGACATCTATCGACCTGGAGAATGACAGACAGAAAGAACATATTCGTTTCAAGCCAGGCGAATCATTCCCCTTCACCGTCGGGGATAGACTTGGTGCAGGCGGGTATGCTTCGGTCGACAAAGTCTTGAGTCCCTGGAGCGGACGTACGTATGCGCGTAAGAGATTTCGCCGTACAAAAGTGAAACCAAGCGACACGCAGAGCTTTATGAACGAGCTGAAAATCCTGAAACGTATAAATCACCACCATTGCGTGGAGCTGGTCGCTAGCTATACCGACTCGAAATACTTTGGTCTCCTAATTTCTCCAGTCGCCGATTGTGACTTGTTGGCATACTACAGCACAGTTCCTAACAGCGGCGAGAATATGATAATCCTCCGTTCTTTCTTCGGGTGCCTTGCGCGAGCACTACAGTTTCTGCATGACGGCAAGATCCGGCACCGCGATCTAAAACCAGAGAACATCCTTGTAAAGGGCAATACTGTATACCTCACTGACTTTGGCATTTCACTGGATTGGGAGAACCTTTCTCGCAGCACCACTACCGAAGACTCTGCCAAATCATGGATATATTGTGCACCTGAAGTTGCACAGTATGACAGACGCAATTCCTCTTCTGACATTTGGTCGTTAGGGTGTGTATTCATGGAAATGTTCACTGTTCTCAAAGGCTTCACCGTTGAAGATTTACGGAAAACGTTCCGGGAGAACTCTGGTAGGACAAGATTCTACGAAAACTTCGACGTCGCCATGGACTGGCTCGATAAACTCAATCACCATGGAGAGCCAACTGACAATGAAGTAGCACGCTGGATCCGTAATATGCTTGTCATTGACCGTTCGTCTCGCGACACCGCTCAAGCCCTGTTTTTATCAATAATCACCGCCGGGAGAGAAAACAAGAGTATGCAAAACACCGGCTTATTTTGTGGCAGATGCTGCTCTGACGATCATGATATCGAATCATCATCGGAGGCAGCATCTGACGACAATACATGGGCTCGAGACGTCGATGTTAAAATGACTACACCACATACTTCGCCACCTGTAACTGAAGATTCCCGGAAGCCATCGGAGTTGGTTTCGGAAATACTTGGTGTGGGAAATTTGAGCTTGTCCGATTCTCAAAGCCCGAAAAATGTCGACCCCGATAGTGGAGATGTCGATGATAGGATTAAGGAAGTAGCTCAGTCGAGGGACGTTGAGTCTGAGGAATCTTCGGCATCACTGCCAAGCCCTGCTGTTGTTGGGGACGGACAATCGTTATCACAGTCTACTCTCGGGCTTGGGCCCCGAACACCACTCCAAGAACAAGATTCTGAACGCAATGTGGAGGAGATTGACGCCACAAGGGAACTCCGGATGACCACTCGACGAGAGATTCTTGACGAGGCTATCAACAGCTTCCAGACATGGCCATTTTCTGAGTTGGGAGGTCGCCTTCCCGGATTGTCCCCGGCAGACTGGCGATCACCGACAGCATTTCTTAGGGCTGTGCAGTCGGATGCGTTGTTCATGGAATATCTCCGGAGGACGGGCCTGGAGCAGTTTCACCGTTTCGAAGCTGCTACATTGACCGATCTCGTGCCAATGATACATCTCTTCCTCCTGAACGGACTAGAACCTGACAACCCCCAATATATAGACATCGAGGTCAAAGAAAGCGCGACGCCTTTGGGTTTTATGGTCCTTCCTTCTTGGACTATACTAGAAGGAAGACACATCATCATCAAATTACTCATCGGCTTTGGTGCCGATATTTACATGGTACCCGCCCTTGGTCGGATCCGTTTTTTGGAGAGTCCCAGACGTTGGTTGACTTCGCCGATAGCCCAAAGAGGTCGATCTATTTTGTCGACAGCTTGCTTCCGAGGCGACATCGAGACAGTTAGGATTCTCGTATCACTCGGCGCCCATCTCAATGACAAAACACAAGGTCATGCATTTCATCCCATAATGCGCGCTTCTGACGGTGGCTATGATGAAGTAGTTCAATGCCTACTTGAAACTGGTCACTACGATAAGGTTCTCTATACGCTAATAGATGAGTTTGGTTATGGTCTTCTTAGTAAAGCTTCTAAACGAGGCAATCTCAAAACGGTCCAGCTCTTGCTCGACAGAGATATCGGTTATGATCGTCAAGATAGGGAACCGAAAACTGCTCTTTATTTGGCCGCACAATGGGGACACCACCAGGTCGTCGAATGTCTGATCAAGCATGGCGCGAGCTACAGAACCAGGGACGATTACACTTCACTCCCTAGCTGGATTGCTGCCTTCAACGGGCACCTAAAGGTTCTCCAAGTACTTGTTGACAATGGTCAAAATGTTATTGAAGCAAGCGGGACATTTCGGCCTATCCACGCTGCTGCACTACGTGGGCATGTTCACGTCGTCAAGTATCTACTTTCCAAGGGCGCAGATCCTAGGCGTAGATTTCCTGATTTACTCGGTGATCATACACCGTTGAACCTTGCGAAGAGCTCTGGCCATACGGAGGTTGTGGAAATTTTGGAAGAGGCCATGGCAAATTGGAAGAAGAGATGATTAAGAAATGACTTACATCTGTTTGCATAGTAGTAGTAGGGCATACTTTACGTGGGTAGTGTTATATCAGTAACGAAACTACAGAGGGCGTCATGTTCTAGTAGAAGACTAAACGTCTAGTCTGATTACTGTTCTATGAAGAGGTCCGTCGAGAGTTCTATCACAGTCCCCACCCCCGCGATGCAGCGCCGCTTGAAAACCGAAACTCCACTTGGCAGCACGGTTCAAGAACTACAAATGCTTCAGACCCGGGAAATAGAGCATGACGATGTTCTACCTCACATAGACGACTCTTCGGCCAGGCCTCAGAAAGGACCCGACCCGACTCCGGGGCAAGGCTGGTACACAGGTCACATGACCCTTGGCCAGCAAAAGCCTGCATATGGGTTTCACAACACGATGCCGTCGCCATCACTGGGTATCCAAATCAGGTTTAGCACTGCTGCGCAGAAGTTTCGGCTCTCGCAGTCAACATCCCCTCTTTTAGCAACTTGTTGGTCAGAGAATCCATATAACGTGACTCAGGCATTCATCCCATCTACAAGCACAGATCACTCAGGGATCTCTAGGTTCTCGCTTAGGTTCTACCCCTCTATATATAAACACCAAGTAGCTAGAACCTCTCTCACTATCAACAATACAATCGTTTCCTATTCAACACAACTCCACCATCAACTTCAGTCCTCATAGTCACACACGGATGCCGAATTGAAATGGCCACCCTCGAATGCTTGAAGCTAGCCCTTGAGCAGAAAGCCAAGGGAAGGGCGTCGTCCCCGAAGCAGCCGTTGTCCGACAAACAGCGCAGCGCCGGCTTCAATATCTTAGAGCAGGGCACAGAATGGAGGACGTACCAAGACTCCATGATCTCTCAACTATCTCAGCTGTTAGCCCCTCTTTTCACCTCGCGTGTCCGGATCTCGGCACTAGAAATCGGACCCGGCCAGAAGAGCGTACTCGGACATCTTCCCGGTGATCTGAGATGCAAGATTAGGAGATATAGTGCATTAGAGCCTAACGGCCTGTTTGCTACAGAGTTGGAAAAATGGCTTTGCCCTACCTCCAAGGCCAAGTCCCCGCTACCTTCTCTAGAGAACCCACCTGATATCCATCGAATTCCGTTTGTTCCGCAGGACAACAAAGAGAGATGCACCAGTACCGGCACTTGGGATAACGACGAGAAATATGACATCATCCTATTCTGCCATAGCACGTACGGCATGAATCTAAAACGCAGGTTCATCGAACGGGCACTAGAAATGCTTGTTGAGCGGCCACGTGGGGGAATGGTAGTGATCTTAGGTCAGGACGAGGCCCTGCACCTCGACGGCTTGGTGTGCCATCGAACGGCTTCTCTCCCTAGTGAAGCTGTTCGATTAGTAGATGACGATGGGGTACTAGACTGCTTTGCTGCTTATGTCACGGGTTTTACCATGCAGAATGGGGACGTGGACAAGGCTGTCCGAGCCGATTGGCGTGAGGTGTGCCGTGCTTTGGGCCGTCGCGAGGAAGCTCATCAAGGCCATCTCTTGTTCAGCTTGCCCAACGTCATGGCGACCTTTACCCAAGATGCGTCCACATTGCCGGAGCTGATGGAGCTTGTGCCATGGGTGAAGGAAGACAAGACAATTAAAAACTGGGAAGCCCGCCTCCACCGCCCCGCCTTGGTTATTAGGCCGACAGAGGTCCGGCACGTTCAGCAGTGCGTTCAATGGGCCCTGAAGCACGGAGTCGGCCTGGCCGTCATCGGCGGGGGCCACACCGGTCACTGTCTCTGGCCCAACGTTGTCTCGATCGACATGGCCGCCTTTGACCAGATAAGCATTCTTACGGCGGGGGAAGCTGGAACAGAATTTGGCTCCGATTCCGGTCCCTTGGTCGTCGCCGGGGCCGGCTGCAAGACGGGGGATATCGTCCGCAGGACCATGGCGGCAGGCTTGACAGTACCCCTGGGGGCTCGCCCAAGCGTAGGTGCGGGACTGTGGCTACAAGGCGGCATCGGGCACCTGGCTAGGTTGCACGGGCTTGCTTGCGACGCTATTCTCGGCGCCGTCGTGGTCAGCGTCGATTCTAGCCAGGTCCTCTACGTCGGCTGTGTACCCAGCCAATACCGGCCGGTCGGCGCCGTCCGCCCGGAAAGCGAAGCCGATCTGTTATGGGCGATGAAAGGCGCTGGGACCAACTTTGGCATCGTGGTCAGTGTAACTTTCAGGGCTTACACGGCTCCGAGCTACTGCATTCGAAACCGGATTATCCCGTTGAGTGACAGGCTCGATGCTCTGCGCAGCCTCGACGACTTTGATAAAACTGTCGCCGAGAAGGCCCATAGGAACCATTCATCCGATGCGTATCTGTACTGGGACTCCGGCCAGCTGCAGCTTGGCGTGACAGAGGTCAGATCTTCCACGGCCGGGGCCCCCAATGTAAATTCGGAGCAGGAGGTCGATTTCAAGACGGTGAACGGTGTCGGTCTGTTCGAGACGGAGATGTACGTGTCCAGGATGCATGGCGGGCACGGCGGTGGGAAGACGAGCTCGTTCAAGCGATGCTTGTTCTTGAAACGTATTGGAGATGCGTCCGTTGGCGGCCGCTTGGTGGCGGCGATTGAGCAGCGTCCCACGCCGCTGTGCTATGTGCATCTGCAGCAAGGTGGCGGGGCGGTGGGCGACGTTGCGGCCGATGGCACGGCGTTTGGGTGCCGAGACTGGGACTATGCCTGCGTGATAACGGGCGTCTGGGGGCGCGATCAAGACGGCACCGATGCGGCACGGCGTGCGGTGCAGTGGGTGTACGACGTCGCCGCCGAGTTGCTGGCGCTGAGCAGCGGAGCGTACGGCGCCGACCTCGGCCCGGATCCGAGAGATGCCGGCCTGGCCGCCAAGGCCTTCGGGCCGAACGGGGCGCGTCTGGCCCGCCTGAAGCGCCGCGTGGACCCGGGTCACGTGCTGGCCTACGCCTGCCCGCTCCCGGCCCCCTCCACGGCACAGAGGCTGATCGTTCTTGTCACCGGCGACAGCGGCGCCGGCAAAGACTATTGTGCCCAGTTCTGGGCCTCCGAGTTCGTCGCATTCCGCACCACCCTCACGGCGCGTGTCGTCAGCATCAGCGATGCCACCAAGCAGGAGTACGCCGCAGCTACCGGCGCCGACCTGGGCCGCCTGCTCGAGAACCGGGCCTACAAGGAGCAACACAGGCCAGCCTTGACGGCGTTCTTCGAGGAACAGGTGCGGCTACGACCCCAGCTCCCAGAGGAGCATTTTCTGAACGTCGTGCACGGCGCCGCAGACGTCGATGTGCTGCTCGTCACCGGCATGAGAGACGGGGCGCCCGTCGCAGCCTTCTCGCATCTGGTGCCAGACAGCAGACTGCTCGAGGTTCACGTCTACGCCAGTCAACAGAAGCGGCGCATTCGCCGAGGGCGCCACGGCGGTGACGGCCATGGCGACGACAATGGGGACAGCAACAACGGCTTGTCGAGTTTGGTGACCTTGGACCACCGCCCCAGTCTCCTCTTCAACAATGACACGTCCGGAGACAAGGAGCCAAAACACTTTGCTGCGCGCTTCCTACTTCCCTTCTTCGACGACAAGTTGCAGCGGCTGGCCAATATGGCGCGCCCCATACCCGACTTCCCACACCCGGGCATCGAGTTCCGCCACGTGCTCGGTATCGCCCAGCAGCCGGGCGGGCTTGCCCTATGCACGTCTCTACTGCAACAGTCCTTCATCCGTCGCTGGGCCAACATCGATGCGGTGGTGGGGTGCGAGGCCGGCGGCTTTGTCTATGCGTCGGCGTTGGCCTCGGTGGTCAACGTGCCCTTGGTGCTGGTTCGCGAAGCTGGCAAGCTGCCTCCACCCACCGTTTCTGTCCTCAAGTCCCCGTCGCATATCTCGTCTTTGGCATCTAACAATTCAAAAGAGAAGCGCATCGAGATGGAGCAGGATGTGCTTCCCAGGGGCGCGTCGGTGGTGGTAGTGGACGACGTGCTTTCCACGGGGGAGACTCTTTGTGCGGTGCTACAGCTATTAGAAGCTGCCATTGGTCCCGCGACTATCAACATCATGGTCGTGGCCGAGTTCCCAGTTCACCGTGGCCGGGAACTGTTGCGCCGACATGGGTTTGGCAACATCGACATTCAAAGCCTTTTGGTCTTTGGCGGTGCTTAGGGAAGAAAGGAAAGCATCTTGGAATCTTGGAATTATATTAGAGATAATGGGCCTAGCAGGTATGTCACTAGGCACTGTGCAACAACTAGGCAATCCTTGGTTTCGAAGCCTTACTTTACACCTTGGAGCTCAAACTGGGGATGTTTCGAAACAGAGCGCCTTCGTTTGATCGTTTCCTGGGTGAACATACCCTTACTTAAGTGGAGGTTTTTAGCATGCCGCTCTAAAATATGTAGTCTATAATATACTCTGTGCTTTCTGCTAGTTTGCCCTCATGCGAGCTTCACTATCACAGCACCCTCGTGAGGGGGTTGGCTAGGGGTATTTAGCAGACGATGTAGGGTAGCGAAGCTCGCTAGAGGCTGGCGAAAGAACAGGCCAATCGACTGTTCGGACCAATCGAGGAGGTTTGTATGAGCTCTTCAACCACAATCCGATCACTTAAGAAGATTGTCTTATACTGTGTGCATGAAGTTCAGTACCTTCCGGGTTTGCGTAACAAGTTACAGGCGCAGACCCATCGATAGTAAACTTGGTTAAACAAATATCTAAGAAACGCTTCGTGGATATCTAGAAACCGGGTTATCACCACGGCCGAAAAAGAGCATTGACACCATGGTCCGATGACCAGTAAAATTGAGTGCCTCCTCCTCGCGATTACTTCGATGAAGATATTGACCCTTATGATGGAGAGGACAACATCCATGTCTGTTTCTAGCCTGGCAGGAACCATCATCTTGATCCCATCCATTGAAGATGGGTATGACGGATAGCCCGGGATATGGCTTGGATGGATGCAGTGTAGCTTGATTCACTCTGTCATCGTTTTCTGCCACAATGAATCTTCATTTGCGACCCCAAATACTCATCCTGTCACTTTTTCCAACTAACTAATGGCTCCCCCTTCCCCCATCGTCAGTCTCTAGGCACCGGTCTTCCTAAACGCTAACTACGGTCCAAATTCGATCGTAGTTTACTTCCGTCTCTTCTACCCTCCACCCCTTCCTTATTAACTAATATACTCAAAACGAGGATAAAACGATAAAGAGGAGAAAGCTGACCAAGATCCAGAACCCAAATCAAGGGGCAAAGTCTAGTCATTTCTTCCTAATGTAAGCATTGCCACAGACATGCTGAAGGATACACGTTGGTGAAGGTATTGTTTGAATTGCGAACTCTGCATGTCGTGATGCTCGAAGAAATTAGTAGGAGAGGCTAAATTTAGGCGTTGGGCGTGAATGCCGACTTTTGGGGGCCACTACCATGTATCATCAGCTCAGCTCGAGGAACGAAGAGAATCTTTTTTCAAAACGGGGAGGACAACACAACATACTCCACAGCTTCCTAACTACCCATTCAAACAACCTGATTCCCTCCACTCCTTTCATCATGTGCTTGCACCTGGGCATAATCCATCCTCGCAACTGGCCTACCCCGCCTCATCACCACCACATACGGCATCTCCGTCCCCGGCGCGACATCGCCTCTCATTGTTCTCCTACTCCACCACGCTAGACCGAACCAAACAAAAAGGAACGGCATGGTCAAGAGGAGAACGAAGAGTACGTAGAGCAACATGGCGGCGATGTCTAGGCCCTTTTCCATGACGTTTTCCCGCTGGAGGAGCATTGTGGCTAAGTATAAAGAGGGGTTTGAGCAGTATAAGCGACGTAGAATTATCAATGTGTTGCGGATTAATTAGTATTCTAGGATATTTTTTGGACAGGAAATGAGGTGCAGAGCGACGTTGCGATGTACAGTATGAGTCAGTATTTGTACGGCTGAAGGATGCGCTAAATAATGCTGCCCAGATTTTGCAGGATTAATTAATTTATACGAGACATTTGGGGGCCAGAAAGGACTTGGCCACTTCGCCAAGTCGCCATGGTACATAATAACATCGTCAGGACACCAATGATTAAAGTAAAGAATTCACCGCAAGAAATCGACCTATTCAACCCTAAAGCAATTCATCTACGTTTAATTACAAGTGCTCCCTATCTTGTAACGTGATATCCCTACAAAGGATGACTTATCAACTTCATTTCTAAAAGCAATATACTCTACGGAGTAAAGTATTTTAAAATGTATCCTTCCATCTTCTCCCTTCCGCAGTAAAGCCCTTATAGACTTGCACGCGTTGGCCGCCTCAATCGCGCACTTTGCGCGGTCTTTCGAGGCATCTTTAACATCGTTTAGGTAGCAGACGACCTTACCCGAGAGCTGGAGGATAGCAATAATGCTACCTGTCACACTAAGCAGGTCCTTGGGGAAGGTGGGCGAAGGTTATAGAGACAAAAGGGCCCATGGTAGTGGTTAAAGGCACGATGAACGACGGAGCTGTAGAAGGAGCGATCAAGCTGAAGGAAAAGGTTTGGTGCGGCTATAGCAAGGCTGAGGGCCTCGTGCTATGCATTATCAATAAGGTCAAGCCCCACCTCATAAAGAACTTTTGCGCTGCATCTTGATGAACACAGTATGGGAAAGACTGTGATACCACTGGATACCTCTGATCAGAGACGTGAATGGCTTGCCTGTTAAGGATAAGGAGTCTGTATGCGCCTGTTGTATAAGACTCCGTGTGTCTGTTGAAGTGCTTTACCCACCCAAGGCAAGCTTATCAGTTGTCCACCTATTGTCAAACCTATTGTTACTAACAGCAACAGCCCAGTCTAATAGGAGGTCTTGATACCAGCTGGCTTGGTGGAGCTTTCCAGACAAGATTACGAAGAGTAGAAGACACCAGCCAGACGCGTTAATACACTCAATTGCTGTTACCTGCTCTCTGTTGCCTAGCTGTACAACAGTAGCTCGACTGATTGTTTTAGCGCTAGTAACAACCTTTGACGTTGCAGCAACTTCTATTATAAACGCAGTCTTATTAAAGTTGTATACGTCTTTGTAGAGGACCCAACACGCCTGGAGTGTCTCCTCTACAAGCTTGAACTACGCGCTGATCCTGACAGGATCCTTACATCTTGCTTGCTGGGAGTAGAATTTCCTATTCTAATTTTTCTGAAGCTCTAACTGGTTGTTAACAAAGCGCGACACCCAGCACTTGCCTACAGGTAGAGGAGGAGGATTCTTGGCTGCGGGCGGCAAGCAGAACGTCTGCTATTCGTCGTACGTCAATAATCTAGAGGGAACAACCTTGTCAATCAAGGTCTAGGATCCACTGAGCAAGGGATTGCTCGTTGATAGGGTAGAACTTTCGATTAACTGACGTTGTCTCGTATTTTGGGAGGATACCTTGAAGGCGCGACCGCAGCGTTACTTCTGCCACGTCAAAGGCTGTTGCAAGAACACGTTTAGATTGACAAGCGTTTCTTTGAAAAGATGCAACAGCAAGGCTTACACAGTAATCAGCCTTCTTTTGGGGGCTTTTGAGGTTGTGGGCGTCGTGTTATAATTGATAGGATGAGACGCGTTGCGTGCGTTTTGGTGGAGTGCGCAGGATACTGATGTGCGCAGCTTATTGGTAGAACACGTTATCTACACTAGGCTATAAGTAGAAGAAAAGGGGTTGCAAGCAGGCCGAAAGGGGTTATATGCAGAACGGAAGGGGCTGCAAACGCATACTGTGTAGAGTGACGTGTACGGCGCGCGTAGTGCAACCGAGACGGCACGCTGTTTACTAGGTGGAGGACGCGAAGGATTGGGCACAGCCGCTATCAGCTATATTGCTTTCACCGTTTACTCAGCTACGTGGTCGGACATATCCAAGGTTTCCAGCGTCCGGGGCATCGATTTCGTGAAGTAAATCGCTTGGTTGGTCCTCGCAGACCTTGCAAAGTTAACATTTTGAAGGAGGTTCCAGCGCCGAGAAATGAATGCTTATCGCAGGCTGGATGATGCACCTTATAAAGACGCCTAGCTCTGCCTAGGGTAGGTCTACACTCACGCTTCTTCCGACAGTCTCTAGGTAGTTTTGCGTTCACGATGGGGCGCCCGGAGCTGCTGGTCCCCTCGTTCTTAGGCCAATCCTTCATCTTATCATTGCCGTCTAGTAATCTCCTATTAGCAAGCTCTGTCTCATCGTATGGGTATTATTCACACGGCAACTCGTCAACGGAACCCAGGCCTCGTAAGTCATCGCGACGCGAGCCTGCGCACAATATCGCGCCGACTGATGCCCTATGGCCTCCGGACAAACGCCACCTGAAAGTGAGCTTTCTCGACGGCAATACTTGGGAGCAAGACACTGTAAAGAAGATTGTTAAAGAACACTACAATTCCATTCCCATGCGCATCAGATTCAAGTTCCTGGACGATGGTGCAACCGACTCATCAGATATCCGCATTACCTTCGTCACCGAGTCCAAAGCCTACATCGGCCGTCACGCTAAAGGATACCGCGGGAAGCCGACCATGTGGCTTAATATGCATCCCAACCTACAACGACCCGAACACCGCAAGCTGAAACGCCAGGCCGACATACTACACGAGTTCGGCCATACCTTGGGTATGGAACATGAACAAAAACACCCAGGTTGCAACCTCAACCTGAATTTTGTAGCCATAGCAACAAGAATGGGCTGGAGTATAGACAAAGTCAAGCGCGCCTATAAGAAGATGAGTTCCATACGCGCCACAATGCTTCCATACGATCCCAAGAGCATCATGCATTACTCCGTCGACCGCGGAGATACGTATAGTCTACAGACGATAATACCGCAGAATGAAGTGCTGTCAAATGGGGACAAAGAGTTTTTAAAGTTCATATACCCTATTGAGGAGGAGCCTAAGCTGAAACCTAAAAATACCCTGGAAATTGTTCCTTTCGAGAAGACGGTCTCCAAGCGAGATGAAAAGCCGAAGGTCAAGATAGAGAAAGAACGGAAGAAGAGGCTTAGGAAATCTTGGGATAATCTCGAACCTACAGTCGTCAGTGGCAGCGGCCACTCAGTCGTCATAGGCGGCTATGTTCTCGTCAACGGAAGCGCTAAAGTCGAGGTACAAGGTGGTGGGTTTGTGCGTCTCAACGGGAGCGGTAGGGTGTCGGTGAATGGAGATAGTATCGTGGAGCTCAACGGCAGTGGCCAAATATTCGTTGATGGCGATGCAAACGTGAAAATTAACGGAAGTGGGAGAGTGTATGTGAACGGAAGTGGATCCGCGATCGTACGAGGTAGCGGTGGTGTCTACTTCACGGGCTGAGGTGATGGGCCAGTATATGGCAGCGGCTCGATCAAGTCATATGTGCACTAAGCTAGAAAGAACAGCATCGAGTCCAAGTGTTGATGGAAATTGAAGTAAAGTTATTATCCTCGTGTCCACCGGTCACATACAATCAACTAGGTGATACAGTTGCTCTTTGTAATCATGACTGCCAAAGTCTTGCTGTCAGCCCAATCCCCGCTGTGGATCGATCACGCCCACCCTATCTTGTCTTTGACGTATTCTAGTAGCGCCTCGTCTTACTCAAGACGACGCTCTATCTTATCGTAATCGACCCCCGCAAGCCAGAACTTCCTTCAGGCGTCTTTTCTAACGTGTTTTCATTGCCGGATTGCTTCAAAAGGCTTAAAAACTTGTTAGACTTGGACGAACTGTTTTCCGCCAGTTCTTCTACGTGCAGTTTTCCGTTTGTAATCACTGAAGACTTCTGTTTAAATGCATTATCTGTGTATTTCGAAGCACCATGGGCAATGGACGGGCACGATGTTCGTAATAGTGGTGAATAAAGGAAGAATAAGAAGTAAACGCTATCGATTAAACCAGATCTAAGGAAGAAAGAACGCGTCATCGTAGGCTATTCTCACCCGTGATCAGAGAATTATGTTTAATTTCTTTTGCCACGAGAACGGTATCAGTAAACAGAATGTGTAAATTCCCCATATCTTCGACCGGCCGATAATATCTTTTCTGCCATTCAAAGACAGTTCATGTGCATTAACCCGGTAGAACACTCCGTTGCTTTTCCGGAGCTGTAAACGAGGCACTCTACCGTTCTCATCCACAGCGTCTACTGAGATCGCAATTTCGTTCATCATAGTCTGAATTGTGCCTATCCACGGAATTATATGATTAGCCATGTAGGTACCCGCAAGCAGCCCTTGGTCAGTGACCTGCCAATCGAGGTGTGCCCAGACGCTGTGTTTTGACGGGTTGAAATTCCCAGTTTTTGCAAAGGCATCTGGACTTGGGGCGAAGAGTCCGTAGTGATCGTCTGGCGATGCGGTCGGGATCTCCCAGGCAAAGATCGATTGATCACGGTACTTCTTGGTGAACTCCATCTGCAGCGCTCGAAAAGCTTCCTCCCTTCCACTACCATATCGTGGAGACACATAGATGCCCATTATGCCGACTAGACAGTAGGCAACATCTTCTGGTCGTGTCAGTGTCCGTCCAGCAGCCCAGGATAGACGCGTTGCGGCACTAGCTTGCTTAATTTGGTACAGATTTCCAAAGTACCGTCGCTCTATGTTTGTCCTTCGACAAATCCTATCCGCTAACTCGTCTCGCGTTCCGATGGGCTCCCATGCTCGGTCGAAGAACGTCATATGATGAGGTGCTAATAGCTCTTGTAGTGTCCATCCGCGAGTGAACCATACTGACTTCATAGCTGCTTCCTGGCGTGCCTCCATAGATGGAGCCGAGGGGACGTCCGGCAGATAGACTATGCAAAAGGCTGACTTGGCATACCACTGCCACATGCTGTTGATAGACTCTGCGAGTTCCGACTCACTGTCCTTGTTGATGCCTAAGTTATTAAATAAGATCAGTAACAATATATAAAGTAGTGTTTTGCACAGCATCTAACACGTGACAAGCCTTGCACCTGGGAAAGTACGTACAGCAGGTGTCGGACCAAGCCCAATTGATGCCCTGTGATCGCGCAATAGTACAAAATGTCTTTACTTTCCGTATTGACGCAGTCCACTGTGCTTCAGGCCGTTGACGCAGGTCTACGAAGTCTCTGTACGTGGCCTCGCCTCCCTCATCTGCTGACAGCCATCGGTGTGACAGGATCGCATACTGGGGCTTGTCGTCGAAGAAGTCTCTGAATTCTAGGGTCGTGGTGTTCAATAACCGCATAATAATAGCCGATGTAGAATAAGATTCAAGCGATGGGAGGTTGGAGAAGCTAGCGTGTATGACCACGGCGACCTGCTAAACGAACGAGGGCTTTTATATTTAATCTTATTTCAGGGGGCATATTGGCCCCGTGTACTGCGAATAATCTAGATTCGTTGCACTTCTATACCTCATGGGGGCCAAAATGGCTGACGGTGAGTTTCTATTTATGGGCATAGGCCGTGGGGGCTAAGGGGTACAAGCACAGTAATCAACGCCCTCACGTGGCTCGGTTCCTTGCTCAGGGCACCTCAGGTAGACATAATGATGTAAGTCTGCGCTCGTGTAGACCCTAGCAACCTAGTTTCCTCGACGCTTCATTCTCACTTCTCTCGGCCCGTCTACAACAAGTCAAGTACAAGTATTCGGTTGTTAAATGTTTGAGAGCTGAGAGATGGCAAATCGGAGTAGTGGAACTGAGTTGATTGTATTAATGTGGGATGCCCCTGCAAATACCCCCGGCTGCTTGGAAAATTACGCTTGTCCGTTCGGTGGGCACAAAGGGCGTAGTTTTTGGTCATCCAGTATCCGGACGTTCCGTCTCATTCCCAGACATCGACAAACTCGTTGGCCCCTGCGTCAACATCCTCCTTGTCCGAGTAAAGTTCAACTTGCGTATAACTTTAGACCTACTCTAACAAATCTATGCCTAGAATATTGCATCGCTCTCTTTTGAGGTAACAGGTTTTCGGATATTATCGCTAACTGTACTGACTGGCACAGATGTACACGCTTTGGTTCTATCATGTAGCATCAGAAAATAGACGACGTTGCCTGTATCTTGTTGTTGGAGATAATTATTGGCAACGTTAGTTTGATTTGTCCCGAGCATGATTTCGCGGACGTGTGGGTTATTTTAGCCCCAGAGGCTGGCAATGTTCATCTTGATCTAAGTTTCTCGCTGCAAAGATCCCTAATGAGGTGGCTTCTACATTGATAGATACTATTTGTTATGTCCTGGGGCACTTTGCACATAGTCTAGATGGAGTGTTGTCAAACTTGCCAATAGACGTATCTATAGATGTGTACGCTGCTGTTATGCCACTTAGTCCTAATAGAGGAGCTGGGCTTGCAGATGTAAATAGAGTGACGGACACTTCTAGCAGCCTAAATTTCTAAAGTGTAGTAGAAGATATGCGGGTTGAGATAGGCTGGGAAAAGCGGATGGAGACAAGCTGTTTTACGACCTTAGCGGGTCCGGCTTGCAGATGGTTAACAGGAGGTTTGGCGCCGACTTATTATCGAAGATTGAGCCGAAAATGATAGATGGCCTCGCCCTGAATCTGCAAACCTTGAACAAGCCGTGTTACTCGGCCAATTAAGCAACTAGAAGGATTACCGAAATGTGCACGCTTCAACAGTCATTGCATTGATAATCTGGAGGTCGACCTAATGATACACTTGCTCTCAAGATCACCAGCTTAGAAAGCTCAGACTCTGATACCTATGTAGCAACTCTCTACAAAGTCATATCCCCTCGCTTGACCGTTATGATTACTCAGCCCATCTCTTGAAGATTCCTACACAGATGTCTGCAACTTCTGCCGGGCGGCTGATGAAAGGACAATGTGAAGTTTGAATATCTACAGTCTCCCACTCTACAGCACTTTTCTGTAGCCACATGTCTTGGAGGAATAGTGGGTTGCACTGATCATTGATTGTTTTCAGGTATGTTCGTCGGCCATTAAATTCAGGTTCTGCCCACGCAGGTGGACCAGAGGGTGTCTCAAAAGCAGCAAGAGCGTTCGGGATCATCCCTGCCTCCATCTCAGCTTTGAGCGAGATGTCAACGTCGTTGTACAGAATCTCCATGACTGGATCGATAATGGCGAGGCCCTTGGATGGCTGCGCAATTTTAGATTCGTTTGATCGATCAAGGCTAACATTCACTCACATTATTTTCTTTGATGAACGGTGGGTATGCGCCACCGACAGCTTGCAGCAAAGTCTCCCCTTCGCAGACGATGTTTCCGACCAAGTACAATAGCCCGATAACACCACCGCCTTTCTTGCCTTCAGCCTTCCGAGCGCTTTTACTCAGGCCTGCTGCTGCGGCTCCTCCAACAACTCCGCCATACGAGTGAGTGAAAACCACCACTTCCTTGTTTTCATCTTCAACAAGTGGGAGCAGCACCTTTTCACGGGCATGTTGAGCATCTTTAGCCGTCGTTATGTCTGCAGGATCAGACGGGTTCAAGGAAAGGGCGGTTGCGTAGACAGTAGGGTATCCAGCGTCATTGAAAAGAGCTGCGAGTCTATTGAAACATGATGGATCTGCGAAAGCTCCCGCAAAGAATACAATAGTAGGAAGAGGCCTAGCCATGATGCTGTATGCGTGCAATTTGATCAAACACAAGTTGTGTGTACTAGTAAACTAGAGGCAAGAGAAAGCGGATGTAGTCCACTATAACTTGTAGGCGTCACCTTGAATAAGATAAGAGATGTCCAACGAAGGCCCCCACAGTGATTCGGCGACCGATTTCGTTCGGAACAGTTATAACTTGACGAGAAGGGGCGCGGCCCAGCAAAGATAGATTGCGGCACAAGCCAACCCCATGTCGTAATAAAGGCCGTACTAGGCAGCCGCATACCGACAGGTTGGGTGACCTCGCATGATGTCCGGCCTTTGTATATTGATGACAAGTTGCCTTGCTTTTGTTCTGTATTGAGTGACACTGGTGCTACATGTATAATGTGCTAGTCCTGACTAAGACAATGTTGAGGATGGAACTTTATCGACCCAATCATGTTTTGGCTGGTATTGGTTCTCGTTCGGGTACCCCGCTCGGTACTACAACACTGAACCAAGGGCATTCGAAGCCCATGTGTCATGCATACCTTTGCTACGGTACTAGCTCCCTCCAGTAGTGCAACTTCCAAATCATGCATAATCATTGATGGCCTTTCTTGGATATCATATAAAAGTCGAAATGGGGTTTACAAACACAGCATATTGACTGGAGATGATACCATTACAACCGAGCTTACAGCAGCCCCGCATCTACTGCTTGGACTGGCAAATTTTCTCGAACTTTTTGGGCGACCCAAACAAGCTTGGGACAGCAGATAGCTGACCCATCACGGATTTGGTCCATAGCATGTGTGCTGAGGTCTTGAGAGTCCTCTGGAGCATTCAAAACCACCTTAGCAAATTCATCCCAGGTGCTCATGTAAACGTCACTCCATAGCCTTGCCATGGATTTGCTGTACTCAACACGGTGGAGGAACGTGTTGTGGAAACCGCTTTGATTTATGGTCTGCACCATGTTCTGCTTCCAACTATTTAGTTTAGCAATGCTAGACAATGGTACATGGATATGACTGACTCATGCGTTCCGCAAAGCTGCTGGAATAGGTCACGCACGGCTTTGGTTTCAACCGAATGGTGGACGGATTTGACGCTCCAATTGACGCTGTCTGCCTCGTCCCATTGAATGTAGCCACCAGGCTCTGTTGGTATACAACGTCACTATGGAGCCATACTAAAGTGTTTGGGAGTAGCTCACTGAGAAGACGGTGCAGGCTGGCAAGAATTGGCCTGGGATTGTTGTTGCGTACAGCGACCGTAATCAGCCTTATGTGAACTACATCGAAGACGCCTACAAATTCAGATGGTGGTTCCTCGAAAATATTCCATGTATGAAGGTCAACGTTATCCGGCAGCCAGGCCTGTGGAGGACATTGATCTAGAGAGATGTCGAAACCGTCCAACTTTGACGTTCCGGAAAGCTTTCTAGCGAGATCAAGGAGCCAGATCCTGCGTGGCGTCAGTAACTTGTTTCATCACCAGAAACGAAATGATTGACAGACCCGTTCCCAGTAGCTACATCAGCGATTCTCGTCTTAGAAGTGATGGGAATGTCCGGGTGGAGGTCGAAATTCAATGCATCCTTCCACAAGTAGTGTTGAGCAGTCAGCCTGTAGCTTGTTAGCTTAGTACGAGCCGATTTGCTTTTTCCTTTGTCTACCTTGTGCTTGCGTTGAAGTCGCGCTTCAACGCATATGTGTCTTTCTTGATAGACGCATATGTGTTGGAGCTGAAAGCAGACTCTTTCTTCTCGATCGTCACGTTCGTCCCGTTCTTTGTAGTGTCTGCGGTCATCATCTTTGAAGTCATGATTTCCAACGATTTCTTCGAAATTCACAAGTGCTTGCTGTTCAAGTCGATCAACTCCACTATGTGCACGAACAACGGATCTTCTCTTCCTCTGCTTGCTTGAATATCTCTTGAGGCGAGGTGGGGGGGGGGGGGCGAGTACCTTGGAGTTGGTGGTTCCGTCCGTGCCGCAATGTAGCAGACCATAGATTACAGATTATTAGCTGCTACATTGTAACACCTTCCCACATTTGATCTTA
Organism: Melanomma pulvis-pyrius CBS 109.77; assembly: GCA_010093585.1. Classification (NCBI taxonomy): domain Eukaryota; kingdom Fungi; phylum Ascomycota; class Dothideomycetes; order Pleosporales; family Melanommataceae; genus Melanomma; species Melanomma pulvis-pyrius. The sequence continues at coordinate 38,340 of MU001778.1, read as the reverse complement.
TCAAGGTGTCCCAATAGATTTCCTAAGCCCGGGTAATGCATGTCAAACTCAGCCATTCTCGTACATACGCCCCGCTCCGTTGCAGATCGCATATATTTGTCTCTCTCACGATTGACCGCTCAACAAGTGCCGATTTAGTACATCTCCGCCTTCTTCACTCTGTACTTTCAAGGGTCTCATGCAACCAGCTATCGAATAGCTTATGACACGTCTCATTTGAGATAGTTCCTTGGTTCAATGATGTGAGAGTCGGTATCAGCTGTATTTTACACGCAAATGGATCATCCCAGGACACACGTCAACACGTCAGACACCCTATCTCATGATAAGGCAGTGGAACGCTTCGGAGTCCGAACGAAATAATCGACGGTGCGCAACGAGCTACCAGGGAGAAAGAGAGGGCCCTTAACTATTGAGCGTTGTGATTATTTCGTGAGCAACCGACGCTCCACGTTTTGTCTGCTGTGGCTAGTAGCAGCAATCTAAAAATGCCAACAACACCTTCCCTCGAGTTTCTCGCTGAGAGCCGTCAAGCTGATCTCTATGCTGCTGTTACTATTACCTATGTTGGTGCTTTAGTTGCCGTCGCACTCCGCTTCTGGTCTCGCAAACTAAAAGGTACCATGTATTGGTTGGATGATTGGCTAATAGCCGCAGCTCAAGTGAGAAAAATGTGCTACTGTCCGAGCTAGTTAATAATGAAAATGAAGGTATGCGCAACCGCAATGCTAGTCAACATTGTTTGGTGTAAGTTAAAGTCCAATCTCCCTGAGTGATACCTATTGATAGTAAACGTATAAAAGGGGTTTCCAGAGGCTATGGCAAGCACCGCGAAGCGTCTGGACCGGAAATCGACCACGACTTTTTCTTGGGGTTTTTCATGGCTGAGATCATCTATACTTTCATCTTAACCTTTGTCAAGTACGCCATTCTAGCACTCTATTGGCGCATATTCGGAAAAGAAGCTATCCAGTGGCCGGTCTACATCTTAGCATTCGTAGCGACAGCGTGGGCAATAGCTGTGGTATGTAAATTCTAAGATGGTCGACAACGCTAATCATGAAGGTAGCTTTTCCTCTCAATCTTTACCTGCGTTCCTCCCAACGCGTTCTGGGACAAATCTGTTAAAAACCCTCATTGTGGCGTTGATAACAAGATGTTCCTTTGGGGTATCTCAATACCTAATATCATTACAGATGTTTCTCTTCTCTTATTGCCGATCCCGTATGTATTCCGACTGTCAACGTCATGGTCACAGAAGAGGCTTCTTCTTAGCACATTTTTCCTAGGCGGCTTGTACGTTCGTCCGTCTGCCCCTTTTAGTGTTGCTTTAATACTTGGTTAGCGTCTGCATCGCATCCATTATGCGACTAGTAAGCGTGGTTCGACAGAATCAGGGACCAGATGCGCCATGGCATTGGGTCGACCAGGGTCTATGGGCAATCACTGAAGGTCACTTCGCAATTATATCGGGTAAGCAACTAAAACGATTGTGTCGTTTTCTTAAGCTGATATATGTTTTAGCTTGTCTCCCAGCTCTGCGCCCTGTCTGGATACGTCTCTTCCAGTCTTCACAAAGTAAATCGGAACCGACGACCGGCAGGACGCCGCATATATGGACCATTGGCGGATCAGGACCCTCATCCAGAAAGCGCAGTCACAAGGTGGTGGATGAGTCTCTTCTTTTACCTACAGTAGATGACTCAACGCATCCATTCCAGCCAATTCCGGATACTATTGAGGCAGTGCATGAAACAATTTATGCTCCTGAGCAAGGCGTTCTTACTACACGAGCTACTCTAGAAGGATATGAACTGAATCAGATTTCGAAGGGCATGTTGATAAAGTAGTAAACCTAAGATACATGCTAGAGTAAACGGAGGGTTAGAATTACCTTTTGGCCAATTACAGCCTTAGTTCGCTATTCTATCTTCTTACTCTCTTTTTATAGCTCTAGCATAAGATATACTAGCCTCCATGTTTACTGCAAACTATTTAGTTTAGTGACTTAAACTTTGAGTGCGTATGTCCAATGAGCGGGAATCTAGTCAAATGGGACAAAAGGCTTTCTCTCCCTGTACTTCATATGCTCCCTGGTCGAGCTCGTGTGCTATTCTGCCATTGAGCAGCATCTAGATGCACAAACTGTATTCTCTTTTCGCATTCCGTGAATTACAGTGAGTTTGTAGAATGTTCTCATTTGTATTTCTGAGATACCAGTCGCGATGATAGGGGTGACAAGATAAGAATCACTTTAGATTTGCACAATACTATATCAAACCTCTGGATACTATTTAGCTAGTTCAAACAGGAAAGAAAAATAGGGAATCTAGATTTTTTGATTGCTAGTCGCGAACGTGGGAGGTGATGTCTGGATAGTCGCTTGAATGTAATTGTGCAGTATCCATAGATTCGGAATGTAAAGTCCCTTACCAAATCTTTGGTCAAGCAGAACGTATACCACGTATACCATACGGTTGCATTGAGATATATACATTGCGCCAATAGCAGTAACAGCTCCAGAAGCAGTTAACCACGCTGCACGAGGTATTTTTCAACTGAAAAGTAATACAGAGTGACCGTAGTTGTGATTCATAAATTTGACCATAGACTTGCGTAACCAATGGGAAGGCGTATTGAGTTGGGTGAGTATGACGGGTGATAGGGTAAATTGATCAAGACGTTCTTTGTGAAGATACCACATTCCTCTTCTATTGTCTAAAATTATATCTTAGTGGAAGACCTTGACTGATATTAGTGATTCAATCCTGTCCTTGGAGACATTTTCCCATCTTGCACATTATCTTTGTGGACGCCATGGCTTTCAGTAGCAATTTCTGAGTTGTCATCCCACCTCTAACCAATGCTCGTGGTGTTCATAGCTTGCACCCATGGTTTCCACCATTCATCAATTCCCTTCTTATAGTTCCAGCCGTTCCACTCAGCATTGCCCAATGCCCAAGTGTCCGCCACTCCTTGGGCTCCCGACCTAATCCTGTAAGAACCAGCAATCGACCACATCATCCAGCTCACGTCATGCTCAACGGTGAAATTCCGCAGGCAGTTGTTGAGCGTGTGGTTAAATAAAGTAACATCCTGAGCACCGCCAAACTCAGAGAGTATAACGGGCGTTTCTCGTACCGCTTTGGGACAGTCGCCAGTGATGTTGCACGAGGCCGGAGCTTTGATCCCGAGAGCATTAAATCCATTCCTGTAAAGACTAGCTTGAATAATTGAACAGGTGCCGGTGTCTTGGTCTTCGCTCATGCTGTATAGATGGATCTCCCATACGACTTTGTCACTCCATGGATGATCCTCGAGGTTGAAGTACTCTGGCGCGCGGCGATGTGCATCGCGAATCGCAGTACATTTATAACACGGGGCAGTGAGAAAATTCGACCCCGCCGTAAGCGCAGAGAGATCTTGAGCGTACTGCATGCCCGACCAAAGAATCAGAATATCAGGGTTGGCTTCATGGATAGCGTCGGCTCCTTCCGTCATATTCCCCACAAGTGTTTGCCAGTTGTACTGGAGAGAAGTCACATTATAGGACTCGCGCAATTCATTACGAAGAGACATACTGACGATATTTGGGTGGTCCTTGGCCCATGTTGCAATATATGCGAGACCGCGGCGCCAGGTCTCGGCTGGGAATTGAAGGTCGTCGAACCATGCGTTTCCATCGGTGTGGCTACAACACCACTGCGCCTTTCCGATGTGCACATCAGGGCTGATGAATATTCCTTTTGTTGCCGCGATGCGGGTGACATCGCTCCAGATCTCGAAGCGAGTCGTTTGTGAAGTCCATCCAGGATTCTTGGCGACGATTTCATTTGTGACCTTGGTGCCATTGACGTACCCAAGAGCATTGATCATGGCAACCTCCAGAGGCACGTCGACACCATTCCTGTCGTAAACTTGATCAATCATCTCAATTGCATAGCCCCTGCGATGTGTTAGCAGATAACACTCCCGGCCAATTGAACACGACGCACATGCGAATGTAGTTAAATCCAACGCTTGCGATCTCATCGAGGATTTCTTCTGCGGAAGCCCACTCAAGACCTTCGGGAACCATTGTTTCCCCTGTAAGAAAATTAACCTTGAGATTTCTTCCACTCCCTCTCATAACTTACCACTCAAGGGCCAATTCACACCTGCCCAAGTGATTTTCTGGCCTCGGCTGTCGACGATATCCCTTCCACGCGTCTTATACGGCGCATTGAAGGAAGTTCCATTTTCGACACGTTTTCGCAGAAGATCCCGAAAATGAGCATCTTTCGGGGTTTCTCGGGCATAATCCGATGCAACGGTACCCGCGAGTGTAGAGATGAGCAGAATCCACGATCCTAGCATACTGCAACAAATTGATGAAGTCCTAGGTTTCGATGCGGTGGGACGAATGCCAAACACATCTCGTATTTAAAGACTCTGCAGGTACCATGACGATAGAACCTGAAGTTGGCACCGGCATTTCGGATGAATTGTGTCCGGGCAATTACTCAGGGATGTAACCCTGAACCGAATGTGGGGAACATTCCCCAAGCCAGCCCCGCAACTGTGGGTATTTCGATCGGTGAGTGAAATTTCCTCAAGCGTTTCACATTCAAAGTGGTGCAGGCCTCGCTTGAGCGGTTTCGGTGACTTGTTAGTGAGAGGTGTAAAAGTGAATTGATCTTAGTGAACTAATTCCGTAACGCTCAATGTCTACAGCCAATCGGAGTAATGCTATAAGTGCGGGGTTGTCGATCTATCAAGAAGATCACAGACACTTCAACCTTCGAACTGGTGAAATACTTCTGGACGTTGCGACTTGAAAACCACCTCCCGGCACTCGTGTATCTTTCACGATACTATCGAGCTACATTGTCACGCTCGGCCTCTGCATTTAGACCTCAGTTCACCTCAACATTCCTAATCATAGGCTTCCGTCCGATGATCCTAGCCTCGGTCAATTGTTTCACCTTAGATTGATACCAGGAACCCGTGTGACGGCTCACTTGCAACGAACTCATGACCCAAATACATACTCTTCCCGGGATATAATATGCTGGAATATAGTTTTTTGGCAAGCTTGAAGAATCTGGACTACTATCCCCAGTGTTGCGACTTCCGAATGAAAGGCCCGTTCGCAGTCGCATGCACAATCGCCCTGCACATGTCGGCATTGGGACTATAGTAGGTGTGATTGGGGAGAATATTGGCAAAAAAATACAATTGTACTGGCTGGAACACTGACAATCGCAGGTGTAAAATATTGTACGTTTCACTTGCTTTCCCCAATTGCGCCTTTCATGACTTCTTCGGAAGAGCTCATTTGGGGCCATATTTGCGACTGCTGTTCTAGTCTCTAGTCCAGTCATCATTACTGTCAATCATGGGTCAGTTTCAATATATACTGTTACAACCTTTATCAAGGAAAATAAAGAGGAAGTCATTGAATGCTCTGTCTTCGCTTCTTGCAAATGGCTTCTTTTGCGTCCCAAGAACAATATCAATCACGTTACTATGTAAATTCTGTCTATTCCGACAATAATTTCTTGATGTTGAGTTTTTTTATAAGCTTCGTATACCTCCCGAATGGTCTATCTACCCAACTTCGTTAGACAGCGTACTTTCTGCATATTTCTTACCTTAATGTTTATTGAACACGGACTCACTCAACGTTTCAAATTTCTAAGAATATATTTGAGAAATATTTTCCTACGTGGATGTGTGGTGTACAGGTGCTTTGTGTAGTTCGATACTAGAAGTAATTGCTGAAGATTCGTGCTGGAAATTCGAAAGAAGCTGGCAAATGTGATCCGCCAGGTTCTCTGAAGCGTCCACTGAACATAATACTCCGTATGGCGTGGCCTGAGGCGAGGCCCGATACTCGTATGCAGGGCGCAACAGGACCTGGCGTTTATACATAGTATGCTCTCTTGGCTGTCCAGTAATCTGAACACGTGCCGGGGTATTGGGATCGTCACCTGCCTCATCCGGTCAAGCGTCTCATTGCCTTCGGACCAAGCCGCATGTTTCACCACCACCTTATCTACTGTCGACCAACCTTTTTCGCACGTTGTGTTATAGCTGCCTATCTGCCGATAGCCTTGTTTGCAATACCTTCCAATTCAAGCGACCGGCTTTCCTTCGTTAACCTTGGCTCTGCAAGTTACCCGGAAATGCATACAATTCTTAGTGAAATAACCGGGTGGCGGGATAGGATTTGTAGAATTATTCCGAGCAGAAGCGAGGTCTACTGGCGCTCGAGTATCTAGTGAAGACGATTGACCAATAGGCTGGATATGTTGATATGTGAGCAATTACGTGATGATATTAGGAACGGCTTTCGTACCAAAAAGGCACCCACAATTTGATCCTCGGCGACGAGAGATTTAGAAGACATATTTAAAAAAAGAGGTATATTATCCCCATCTTCCCATCCAAAAAACGAGAGTCTTCTCGTAGATCAACGTCTCAATATCGACCACTCAGACATTACTCGCTTGTACTCCAGTCCATCTTCCACCCGAGAAACATTCAAGATGTTCAACCCTATCAGCCTCCTCCCATTTCTCCTCCTTATCACCTCATCTTCTGCTCTCCCTGCCGACCTCGAAAAGCGTGCTGGAGCAACGTGCGGTAGCGTCGTTTACACCGCTGCCCAGGTTAATGCAGCCTCTGTCAAAGCGTGTTCCTATTACCAAGCTGGTACCCAGGCTGGCAGCTCCACCTATCCTCACACCTACAACAATAATGAAGGGTTCTCCTTCAAAGTGACTGGACCTTATCAAGAGTTCCCTATCTTATCAAGTGGCGCTGTTTACACTGGTGGTGAGTCTTCAGATTCTGTAATTATCATCTTTTGCCATTAAAGATCTGTAAAGCATCTTTGGCCCACGATTCACACTAGATAAAGTGCAATCTTGTGTCATAATTTTGTACTAACAGCCACACAGGGAGCCCGGGACCTGATCGCGTTATTATCAACACTTCCTGCAAACAAGCTGGTGTTATTACCCACACCGGGGCTAGCGGCAACAACTTCGTTGGATGCAGTGGCACGAGTTAGATTGTGGATGATTTTACAATTGGCATGTACCATGAAACAGAACAAAGGAACGATTTCTGGTCAAGGAATTAGGAATAGGCGAGAACTATGAGCTTTGTTGTCAATGATAAGTCTGTAGGTGACGCATGCAATGGTGCTTCTGCGGCAAGATCTGTTTTTTCTTTCTACTTTGGTCGGAATCAAGCACAAGTTATCCTGCTTACATGCCTCTACAACCTTTTTGGTTAATAGCAATGGCAACGTTTAATGTTTGCTATAGATTATACAGTTCGATTACACTACAGTGTGTCTGTACTGTACAATTTATGCTCTACACCTGGTTTGTTTATTACAGATTCGATGACAGTATCTAATTTCCAGTTATACCGCTCCTCGCGCGCAGTGATGTCAAGAAGAGGTAGATCTTCACAGCTCCTACCTTTATCTTCGGGTTGAAGCCGGGCATCTGTAACCATTTAATACCATTGCTTCCGCAAGCTGCAACGCAAACTGCCCATTCCAGGCTCTCCGAAAACTAACTAACCCAAGATTAGCGCCCGACTTCACCAACTCCCTCACAAATGCATAATCGGCTGATGTTCCTTGATATAACGGCGTCAAGATGTCAGAAAAGTACCCGAATTCAAGCAGCTCTGGTGTTTCCTGACGTATCCTAATAGTTTGGGAAGACAGAAGATGGAAGACTCCTGAATCACGGTCGCAATAGGACGTCAGTAACGCGTGGTGGAATATATCGTGGTATGGTCAACTCGCTGGTTTATAAATGGTGAGGTACTAAGCGATAACAAAGCGTCAATGGTCTCGCTTCTTTGACGACCTGCTATGGCTATACCGAGAGGATGACCTATATTGTAAGGGGCGTCGATGAAGCCTCCAGCTTGTAGTATGGGTATTATTGTTGGACGAGGTGCGGAACCTAAAATAGCGTGATGTAACACGGTGTACTGGATGTTTTCTATATCATGGACGTTGTTCTATATATCCTCTTCGGAGCAGCAAAGTTATGCTCATCGGGAGGGTGCGGAGAATAGCCAGTTTGAAGACCTGGAGTCCGAGAGAGGAAAACAGAGTATGACTGGACCGGACAGGATCTGACTTGAATAGACTAGGCTAGATCATGTAAGTGAGGTATTGGAAACGGAAATATATATCTACGCAGAGAGGAGCTGATAAAAAAGGAGCCATGAACGGACGAGACGAACAAATTGGGCCTCAAAGAATAGCGTTGCTGAAGATTCTGCAAGACGAGTTTTTACTGACGTCTCTTGGATCAAGGGAGAGGGTTTGATTGTGTAGGGTTTATATCTTGTTTGCAGGCTCTGTGGATTCGTATTCATTTTCTGCTGCGATAGTTGGTGTAGTGTGCGTTGGGCGGTGGGTGGGAGTGCTGTTCACACTATTGTTTGGCCGAATGCATACGTAGCGGTGCGAGATTACGATCTTGTCGTGCGGCGTTTGCTTAAGCTGAGTTGACTTCGTGACCTTATGGGGTGGATAATAGGTCTATGGATAGATAGATCGCAAGTATGTAAGTAAGTAAGTGATGGCGGGCAAATGGGTATATGTGACCAGACAGATTCGACATGCTGGTGGTGTTGATGTTGAGCGCTGCTTTCAAGACGAGTCTCATGATGGATAAATGGATGGAAGAATTGTGCCTCTCAGCAAACAGCCATTGGCCTCATAATTTCCTCTACTTGGTCATGTCGATGACTCGGGTGCCCTTGTTACTGTTATCGATCGGTGCGATGATTCGTCGTCCCTTTCTGCTCTTGAGATAATAGTTGAACTGCCTTCAGTAGCCCATCTGTACTTGAACATGGAGTTTCCTCACTTCAGCCACTGAAGTTGATGCTTCTACAACCATTGTGCTTTCACCGGGTGCGCTCGCTATCGAAGGCTCTGTCGGAGAGGCGCCGTTGAAATGTAACCGCTCGCTTTCGCCTAAAGAAAAGTTAATTAAAAAAAAAATCGAGAAGCTTCGATCGAAGCATTGGTGGATATTCTGGCTTGTTATAGAGCCGCATGAACGAGGAGGGATGGAAAGTGTAGGTGGATCTAAGCTTGATTAGGCAAAATGTTTGTTCCAAGTTCAATGCTCGCTTGTGCTGCTTTAGGTATTTAGGCTTAGCTAGACAAAATATCCAGAGCTAGACAGAGTTTAACGCTTATTATGTGTACTGTACTGTTTCAAGCACTAGTAGCTGACCAAGTCCAGCCATGGAAAATGCTAGGACTGATCGCATTGTACGGCTTTCTTTTCCTTCCCAATTCGGATTCGATGCTTCAAGTGCCCTGATCATCCTCTCGTGATTTCGGTAGATGATACAAAGTGGGTTGCTGGTGGGTCTATGTATCTCAGGACCTTTCGCTTACTTCTTTGCTCCTCACCGCTTTATTGTCTCTTGTTATCTCCTGATATTCTTTACAAAGCGGCGGGTCTCTTGATCCAAACCCCCCGATATCATAGCAAATGGTGCTGATCTCGAATCTGTCTCGTCGACTTCGGGCATGATGGGATCGGCTGAGTCTGTTTGAGCGTGCGTGCGCCATCGTAGAAAGATCGGGGGACGTTATGCTGCTGCTACATCTTGTCTATTCCGTTGTTGTATAATGTTAGATCGCGATTAAAGTTTTGTGGTTATTTCTGCCAATGAAGCAAGTCTGATCAATACCGCACAATCTGGCGGAAGTGACGCTCAATTGAACAGATTGGTCCTCCAATGAGTGAGTTAGAATCATGAGGCTCTGCCTAAAAGCGGGTCGCCACTCACAGTAAGATCAATATACCCTTGTATGAGGAGAAAAGGCCCACTTTAAGGCAGAGAGCCTGATTATCCAGACTCACTGATTGGAGGACCAACCTGCCTAATTTAGCCTAGCATGGCTCACTTACGCCATGTAGATTATGCGGTAGAACACATTTCATGCACTGACGCAATAGGGGTTCTTCGTTTTGTATTTGCTTGAATCTAGATCCACAACTCGGTCTTCCCGTTGCAGTTGTTAGGAGACGTGGGCCACTTGGGTGAAAGCGGGTGCACGTGCTCGTCCCCTGACCTACTGAAAAATCTATCGGCCTTGGCCCTTTCAAGTCGTTGGCCCGCTTGTCAGCCTCGTTGGTGGGCTAGTACACCTTAGTGCCCTTTGATCGGGCCGTAATGCTTAGGATCGCGAAGCCTTACCGACACCCTACTTAGCTTGATTAAAAGCTTGAATGTCTCTTAGCTGCCTGGATGCGGACTGCTCCGCCGTGCTTAATGACACGAAGCTTTGCCCGGCTTGTGGGGCCTTCCATGAATGAGAGATGCGGATAAGATGAATGAGCATAGCTGTTTCCTAAAACAATTAATATGGGAGCTCCCAGGAATTCAGTTGAGTAAGTATTGCTAGCGCGAGGAATAGACGAACGAAGGATTAACAAGGGCAGGTGTTTTATGATGTCCTCTAGTTCACTAGGCTTCTATGTGAGAATGGAACGCTACTATAATGGGTCTGTTCTAGTCACATTAGGTTATTTAGCCTCTCGGTCCAATCCTTCATGTTAATTGCAGATTTCTACCTCGCTTGCTACCAACAATTATTTGACTACCACGCCTGAACGAAGTTGTCCGTCGAATCCTTCAGTTAGTTCGCAACTTCGAATCTCTTTTGCGATGAACTCTTTTGATGGAAATTATGCTAGGTCATTCATTAGTCCCTTCAGGTTGGCCGTGAACTCGAAACTCTCTTGTCGAATACACTGGTATACTGCACGATTTCTCCATCCTAGATAGTATCGAAGCGCCTAGTCCATTCTTTCCTTCAAGTCTATGGAGTGACAATTAGTCTATTTTCAGCTTGGTTTCAAAATGCTGTGCACGGCTCACTGAATATCTGATCCTTCAAGTTCTGACTCTTAAGCATGAATACGAGTTAGTGACCCCACATAGCTTTCAAAGTATCAATATGCCGTCGCGTTACGCGGTTAGCGAAAATGTTCATTATCTTCTTGCTGATACAGAGGATGGAATTATTCCAGAATCATGGCTCAGTTGAGGATTAGACATGTACACTCTGAGGAAAGTGAAGGTTAATTTCAATCACCAACCGTCACAAAACAATTCTCTCAGGAGATAAGTAGACGTACCGAGGCAATGAGAGACGCCACATCACCATCCCGGCGGTAAAGTACATGAGCTAGGGATCTTGTTGGCGCTTACTACAAGTAGGCATTGCAGACATACCTTCAAGTAACAGCTGATCGCTAGAACTGCACATTGAGACTAACGTGACATGTCATCGAGTCTCAATGGCAAGATCCAGATGCAAATTTGCAGGACGAGGTGTAGTTGTCTGTGCTCATTTGGCCATATATAAGTCCCAATGTTCTCGCTCGAACAGAGAAATATCCACCACACAACACTCACAATACTATCTCTACACTCCTCTTTATCCTCTACGTACTTCCATCCTACAAGATGCAGATTTCCTTCATCACCATTATGGCTTCTCGTAAGAATCCCCTCCTCTGCTTGCTAGAACGGTACATTGGTTGTCCTCTACATAGCTATACACCTATGTTCATTCGAACTCCTTACTAACTATAAACTCAACTTCAGTCCTGGCCCTCACTCAAGCCACACCCACAGGACCTCTTCAAGCCCGCAAAAGCGTCAACGACTGCGGCGACTCGACCTTCGTGAACAAGTCCTCGGGCGGCTCGCCTCTCATTGCCGACTGCCAGCAGATCGCGCGAAATATTGCTGGCGGCGGCACCTGGACCGTTGGCGCCGGGGGCGAGCAACACCAACTTGTGCAATACGGAACGTGTGCATTTGGGGCTGCGGGTGCCGGGAGCAGTGCGAATGCCGCCTACATCGGCAACCAGGACATCATCGATCTGATCAACACATCAATTCAGAAGTTCGCTTGGTTCGATAAAGTGGGTGCCGAGGGGAAGATGGGGTGCCAGAGTCTTACGGGGCTTGTTGGTGGTGTCGATATGAAATGGGGACTTTACCATAATTAGATGCTGGATGTCGCGCACCCTTAAATTGGGAGGGAAGGGGGTTCTGGGCGAGTATTGGAATTTGAGGTGGGCTGGGTAGCCTGCTCAAAAGATATTGCTCGTCAACTGCAGTGACTACTGTTGCTTGCTGGGGGTTTAGTACGATTGGGGGTAGTGTTTTCTCTTCTTTATGGTTGGAGGATTTCTATGTGTGCCACTAGCCGTAGTCTCTCATTGCACTCCTACTTCTACATAGTTCAATAATTGCTTTGAATGGTCTACAATCCATCCTAATACAATCGTGTAGCTTTCTGAAGAGTTTTAATACATTTGTTTCAATGGAATCCAGAAAGAGCATGGTAAGGTTTCTTGGGCTAAGGGCACGGGGCGGAGCAGACATTCCCTAGCGATTTACTTGCTACCTAATATGTAAATTACCCAGTGTAGGGTAGATCCATCATGTTTGAGAGATTTCGTTGTTTTCTATACAAGTGACTTCTGGACACCATTGAGTGCAGTGCATGACGCGAACGGAAACATAATAGAAGAGCAGAGATATAAAGTGGAGAGAATTAGTAAGGTGTGAAGCGGGTCATAGCATCGTTCCTTCTACATTCACCACATCTATTCGACAAAGTCATACAGCAACACTCTATGGTGTGAGCTATCAGGTCGAGCGCCCGCGGTGCGGCACGGAAAGCTCGAATGTGATTGCGAACCATTTGCGGGCACGACAACCGTGCCGGCAGACAGAGACAAGAGGCCGAAGCTAGCTCTATCGAGCGAGTTAAGGGTCGAGACAACCGTTTAAACTGCATAAGGCCGAGTTCTAGAAGCGCAAGCTCCCGACGGTCGGTTCAGAAAACGAGGTACGTACTTCCCTGTGAAATCTCTACGCTTCGCCTTTAAATAGTTATGTTCTTGTGGTAAAGCAACATGGGATTAACAGGCTTGCGCTGAGGTTGCCTGCAGTAGCCCACACCACCAACCCGCTTGGGGAATTGTACTGTCTATTCCTATCCTTGTTTTCAAAACTGCGAGAAATTCTACTTCCGCTGATGAACTTGGAAATATCACATATGCAAGCGCGTCTACACATGCTGTGCAAGAGTTGGTTCTATTGTACACCTGTCAGTTGGATCTAACACTCATCCTGTATTAAAGGTCCAACCATCAGTTGATCGTCCACGCAACTTTCGACTAAACCAATTCGTCTCACTCTCCCAGTATTGCGACTCGACCATATTGTAGTAGTCTTCATGCCACTTGCCTAGTGCTGGGATCGGTGACTTATATCGGAAGGACAACCGCAGGCCCCATCTTGTTTGCCCAAATGCGTCACTATTGGGGGAATTGGTATCGTAATCAGGAGGAAAGTTGCCGACCTCCAAGTCGACAAGTAAGTACTCCTCTTCCTCGAATGCGGTCTCTTTTAGGCGCCGTAAGAGAGATGCCTTGAGATCCAGTGTCCCAAAGTCCCCAAACTCCTCCCTTGGCTCACAGTTGCGCAACTTGATGACGAGGTTGAACTTGGCAACCTGGCGCGTACGCAGACTGTCTTCGAGGTCCTTTTGTCGCGTGTCAATAATCGTCTCTGCTTTCGCTTTCCGCGCATCGTAGGTGTCGATCTCCCAATCGAACTCGCAAACGAGAAGGGATCCGGGCTGGTCGTTGAAGAGTTTCAACTGCCGACAAAAGGTTAATAACGTAGGGGGGTACAAGCATGCGCGGTAGTGTAGCTTACACATCCAACACCGTCCTCACGGAAAGCAAGAGACTTATATGATGTGACTTCATTTGGAGTCCAATCTTCCTTCGTACACAGCACGGAGAGAAGAGTCTCGCGCTGAGATTCTGTAGTCTGATTCGGGGCGTCTTCTGTCGTCATTGTGTTTTGAAATGCTCTAGCAAAGCAAAAGGTATATCGTAAGATAAGCTGTTGAAGTGGGGTGTTGAAGTGGGGCATAGAAGAAGTTATATGCATTACCAGAGGGAGGAGCAGAATTGATCTGTCAGCAACTGCCAAGATGTCTTGGCCAACAGGGCGACACTTGTCACTGCTCACGAACAAAACGGCGACTCAGATCATGCCCGGTGGCGCGCCCTGTGGACATTGTTTCCGTTCTGTTCTCCGATGTTCTGTAATATATGGTTCAGACTGCAAATTCTTCTCGTGGAATCCTCGTAAGCTCTCTATCTCCCACCTTCACTTGACAGCATCGTAAGAAAATCTTGATAAACCTGCGCTGCCACTTTCGTAAAGAAGGGTTAAAATTTCTCTACGATCCTTCATCTTTAGATGATTCTTGCTATCTTTGCGCACTAGATCGAGGGCGGATGGCGTGGGCGAAGTGCAACGTAATATGGAGGATAGCGCGGATGACGATGGGTGGCCTTTGTAAGCCGGAGGTAATTAAACGTAGGGGAATAGCTAACCGTAGTCTCGTACGAAAGGAATAGAGACTTGGAAGTGTGCTATTCTATGCTACATTAATTAGGTTGCCACATAGTACCTGATCCATGATTAGTCGCAATTGCTTCTTACAAACGGAGACAACTCAACCCCACGGCGACGGTCTGGATTCCTCATCTATCATTAGTTTCATCATTTCTGGTGTATTTTCTTACTCCGTGAGGACCGGGGCCGTTATTTACCCCGTGAGGATCGGGTCGCTTTTTCTTCCGATGATGGGAGCGTTTTCCGTTGCTACGTGAATCGGGCCACACAGTATTAAAAGGCCATGCTGCTCTACAAGCTACCATCAAATTACACTCATTCATTCGCTTCTGTCTATCCTACATTTGTTCTTTTTTTTAATTCTTCACATTCATCTACTTCTTCACATTCATTTATCGACATTTTTGGATTTCCCGCTGGTGTCCGCTCGCCATGCATGTTAGCATTGCCCATGCTTTTGCCGCGGTTTTGGCACCCGCTGGAACCGTTGAGCCAAGTGTATTGAGGTTCACCAAACGCGCTCCGACCTACATTGGATGGCACGCAACTACTCCAGTATGTTGAAAGCGCCAGAAACACTAATATGTATAATATCAAACATCGCTAACCAGTGTCCGAAAATAGGAAAATTCCCAAAAGATGCAAGATGCCGGCACCTTGTTATTCCTTGGGAATTCACAAGCAGTCAACCAAATCGGCACTGGTGTATACCTGGCACAGAGGTTGGGCGATTGGGGTACAGATGATAAAGTGTATGTTTCACATCTATTCTTCTCCTACCTCGCCCTAGAATGATACTGTGAAGCATTCTTAGTGGTGCTAACTTCAATTCCCAAAGCATCTGCTTATTCGCAGCCGAAACGGCGAAACTTACCGCGGCCGAAAAAGTCAAATATCCAGACAAAAATAGGGATGGTAAAAACATCCAATGGCAGCTTTCTAGGACAGACAAGCCGAACTTCCCTGCTTCGAAATTCTTCGCTGATATCGGGGCGAATAAGAACAAGGCCTTGAGGATTTCCAAATGGGAGCACGGCCTCCAGATGATGATTCCTGAAGATATGGTTGGGACCAGTATTCCACTAGGAATCACACTTATTGAGTGTGCTCCTGTTCCAGAAAAAGGAAACATGAAGAACAAGGATGTGAAGGTGGACTTTAAGGCCCTTCCGGGTACCTAAAAGGGCTGATTGGCAGGCGAGACACCTCCAGCTGAGTCCTGCGAAGCTGGCCCAGTAACAAGAAGCCTGGACGATGAAGACGAAGATGAGGACGATGATGAGGATATTAATAACACAGGTGTTGAGGCACAGGACCTTGAGGACGAGAATTCCAACAACACAAGCCTGGACGCACGGGACACTCAGGATGATGAGGAGGAAGAAAAGCGTAGCTTGGAGGCCCGTAAGGGCAGGAAATCGAAAGCACCCAAGAAGGCACCCAAGAAGGCACCCAAGAAGGCACCCAAGAAAGGCGGCAAGAAAGGAGGGAAGAAGGGAGGAAAGAAGACACCCACCAACGCCTGCCCAATGCCTAAGGCACCAAAGAAGGGCATCAGGGGTCTCTGGAGCGCGCAGCCGACAAGGTGAAGGGCAAGGGCAAAGGCAAAGGCAAGAACCCTTGTGGTTGTCAGCCTAAAAAGGGCAAGAAGGGCGGCAAGTGGGAATTCCAGGGATAAATATAGTCTTATCGTGGTCACATCAGTCAAGTCGGTCGATCCTGCGTCTACTCGCAATCCCACGCATACAAGTAGTTTTTGTTTGCTTTTGGGGGAGTTGGTCGGTTTTGGTAGAACTTGGTAGGTGGAATTGGATAGGCTTTTGTATTTATAAGTAGCTACAATCAATGTGTTTTGGAGGACTAACTACACTACCATGCAATGTATCGGCGCCGTCATACGTCCTATAGGAAGCTAAGACAACCGATGTACCTGTACGCTAGCCCATTGAATCTAGGACATCAGAAATTTACCTTAGAGGATTAGGTGCCGAAAAGAAAGTACAAATTTTATGCCGCGCGATGGTTTCATTGAAATTGATATAAAGAGCCACACAACGAGCACCTTACAAAGATACCATGCACGCCCAAAAGAAAAGAAATACAAGGGGTCATGATACATTCTATATTCCTCATAGGGTATTAAAGTCTCTGTAGCGACTGCGGTAACATTTTACAAAGCTCATCTAGTTCTTTTACCCTAATCTAGAATAAGGAACATTTCTTGCTAGACACGAGCGCCTTCATACATTGCAGTGTACCTAGGTATATTGATCCTCTCCGGCTGAGTTTCCTCGACCTCATGATTCAACTGGGAGTTACTTCACATACCTCTCTAGAACATCAACGCAGGACTCGTGCTCCTCAGACTGGGCAAGCTCCAACGCAAACTGCAATTCGTGTCTTTGACATTCGCATCCGCACCTCGGTCGAGCAACAATTTCACCACCAGCTCTTGTCCCCGTCATGCTGCTGTACAAAGCGCATTTTGAAACCGTCCTTTCACGAGTTCACGTAGATAGCGTCATTATCCAGGATCTCGTCGATGGCGTATCCTCAACCCAGCAGATAAGTGGCCATGTCAATTCTTCCTCGGGAAGCCGCCTTGGTCAGCGCAGTACGCCATGTTAGTACCGCACCAACATCCAGCAGCGCATCAATCGCCAGAATCGTGAATATTGCCGCATTGAGTTCCAGCGGGCGCGTGCATGCGCCTGCAGTGTTGGTATTCGGATTGGGACCGCGCGAGAGTAGGAAGTGCAACATATCTAGATCGTCTCTCTCAACGGTCACGCTGATCACGGGCATATTAGAAAATCGGACTGCATGGTCAGTAGAGCGACGGCTTACATGAGTGCGTCTCCGACGTGACCAAGCCTCGAGCTGACGTTTCAGCCACGGGCAATGAGCAAATCGATGATGTGTTTGCCCTTCCCCTAAAGGGCCTCAACTACAATGTTTCGATTTATCCGACAGCCACTATCGAGGAGGAGATTGAGCGCCGAGGGGTGGTTGTAGCGTGCTGCCGCCTCGCATGCCTTTCACATTGCTTCGGTAGACGTGTTTATGCCACCCAATTGGGGATTCTATGCTTTTTCGAGGTCCACGAGGTGACGAAGCCAGTCCATAACGATGTCTCGCTGACTGAAAGTAATTGACTTCGGATTCAGATCAGAGGATGGAAGACGAATTAAATAGTTTGAGGTTGAGATATGAAGTGAGTCGAAACTGTGAGTCGAGTAAGAGTTCATAAGTTTCTTAAGAAGGGGTACCAAAGTACAGCCTTGGAAGAGCAAGGCACAATATCCAGCTAAATTCAAGGAATTAGTCACTCAGCGTGCCTATGAATCTTTGTAGAACGATTGAGAGATGTGATAAGGACGACTCCTGTTGTATGTCTCTAATCGAAGCTCCGTAGCAGGTAAGACGAGTCCCGAATTGCATCAACGAGTACCTATGTATATGATGAGCAACTCCCTGCTCCTCTGACGAAGTGAGCATCCATGATTTGGGCTTCCATTTGGGTTGTAAGGAGTATTCTGGCAAGTGGATTGCATAGTGTACTTCTAGAGATGTTGTGGAGCAGTGCAGCGCGTTGCAGGCTTAGGTTCGCGTCTTGCTTAATAGCCCAGAGGGCAAGCTGTATGTTAGCTTCCTTTGAAGGTTGTTGAATGTTGGTGTCCTGATTTAGGTGCGCAGCATTCTTTAATGCGCAGCCTAGTTGTGAAGTAGATTATAAAGAGAACTATAAAAACAGAATATAATAAATGAATGCTGATTGTTCTTGTTATGCTCTATAGCTCTGTAGACAGAGCACGAGAGCACCTGTTCCCTTGTAGTTCCCTGCTCCGTATCCCTTGGTTACGTAACCTGGAAGCCCTACTTTGTAACGCGATGTTATTCTTTCTATCCCGCGTATTCTAAGAATATTACTTCCTTGTTACTGTGCAACACTACTCTTAGAGTTCGTGTCTTACATAGAGAAGAGGAGTGTATACCTAGGTCCTATCAAATTTATTAACAATAAAATTTCGGTATCCGGTAGGCTGTCTGTACAACTTGAGGAAGGTTGAAAATATTTTGATTGGGTAGCTCTTGTTCCCAAGGCCTCTGAACTTTCATGTGCGCACCGACGAGGAATTAGAAGGTGCGGGAGCGTACCGTGACCGGGGTAGCAAAGCCCTCATGCAGTCTTTTACAAGAAAGGTATTGCATGCGAATAATTCAGACCACTATATGCACCCGCACTTCAGCTGTGCATATTGCTGGGATAGCATTCCTGGGACTCCTGTGGGGCCGACGCATCAGTGGGGCGGGCCGTCGAAACTACTGGGCTGAGCTTGCATGAGAATCTGCCGGAGCGAGGCACATCCACGCCACGTAGGTGGTTGCCTTTTTTTTTACGTTTTCGATACGGAGCGACTGAATTTGGAGCTGCTGTGCCGCATTGCTGCCTCTCGCGTGCACAAATATCAGTTCATTACAATCTCCCCCCCTCCCAGGCTCGGGTTTATAGTGCCAACAATTTGCAGGGGCAGAGGCCAATTACTTAACGTCCTCAAAGGCCTCTCTAAGCTGCGATTTATGCCGGAAATAAGCGGGCGAGGCATTTTAGATCCCTGCATAGATCAATGCAGGCTTATCGTACAGTCTCACCCCCCAGCTCGGATGCGTAGCGCCAACAAAGTCCTCAAGCAACATGGGTAGTTGGCTAGAAGCCCTTGCTTATGGCCTGTGAGAGGCTTGCGTTGATCTATACAAGGCTCTCACAAGCCTTACCCGCTCATATCTTACATGAATCGCAGTCTGGAGAGGCTTTTGGGAAATTAAGTAATTGGTCTCTGCCCCTGCAATTGTTGGCGCTACAAACCCGAGCCTGGGGGAAGGGCTTTTGGCTAATTACACCCGTTGCCTAAGGATTTTGTTGACGCTACAAACCCAAACCGGAGGGATACTGTAGCTCTGGCGCTCTCGTTAAACGAGACAAAATTGCTATGTAGATTTTGTATTGGTATGACTCCTGGCGTTCTACTTGCCACCATGGTTGTTCCAATATACAGATCTCAAATTATCAACAGGGCGTAAATTGTTACTCACTTGCACTCGAGCTTAATGCGTATCATTATGAGTACTAACTAGCTACCTAACAACATGTTCTGTGCCATATTCTGCACTTATGCCCAAGCCCTGCCAGTCGCTGGGGACTCGTGTGTCTCGGTATACCCCAACACGTTGGCTCGATCCAGAGACTGGTTACCTGATGAAGTCTTCCTGAGGGGAATGGAGTCCATATCGATATCAACCGTACGAGATATCGTGTCCTTTTTATTGGCATCCTTGGAAATTGAGTCAAAAGTGTCGCCTTGGGATTCTTGTGCCGATAGATTTGATTTCGAGATAAGGCCGCGCAGGGAGGACGCATTGATGCTGCGCGACGCGAGCTGGCCAGCTTTCACGAAAAATGGCCTAGAGACTGGTATACACGCACACAGACAAGCGGCACTTGTCTCGGCGGCAACAAGCATTATGTAGTTGTAGGTTTCGTAGGCAGGATTCCATCGGGTAGGGCCTTGAGTCGCTTGATAGAAGGACAGAGTCGCCCGGGCCAGAGAAACAAGCGTCGTCCTGCAATGATGTTCAACTCTGAGTGAATTTCTGAATCATGGTTGCAACTTACAAAAAACCAATGGAGAAAAGGCCAATTATTCCAACCTTTTGGGCTCGAGGAAGCTGCAATTCCAGTACTCCGCGAATAGGAAGGATAAGGACCATAATGTCGGACAATGCATTGACGAGTGCGCAGGCGGAGCTACCGTAAGCATTTCCTGGCTTTGCAAATGCAAATGTGTCGACCTGATTGTAGATTAAGATACCCAGAGTTGCACCGGCCCAGAAAGGGAAGATCACAAGGAAATTGAACCACCAAAAACCCCTGAACCACCCTGTGTACACATAAAAGATCCGACGAAACAAGAAAAGTACTGAGAGTTTCGCACTTGTTATTGTAACGAGGTACAGTACCGCACTGGCGAGGTTGCGCTGAAATATGACATTAGCCAATTGCCTTCGTTTTGGACATTGGAATACGGACCTTCTGGAACGACTCAGTATCTTCTGGGCCGAACGATATAAGCCTTGCCAAATCGAATGCGCCGACGGAAACCACTAACGCTGGTCAAAGCCGCACTCCAAAAATCAGCCACCTGACTTACTTAGGTTTTCATTGATGAGGCTAGCGGCATTCGACACCTATTTCTCTTATTAGGGCGCGGGCAAAATCGTTCGTACGGGTTACACATACATAGGCCACGTATGCAAGGGCATCATCCGCCCCGAATGGCGCCTTCAGAATCCGGCGTGAGATTCCACGTGAAATGATTGCAATCGTGGTCAGAACGAGGAATGTGATGAGACATCCGTAAGCTGGAGTGTCATACTTTGCGGGTCGAGAAGTATTGGAGCCCATGGTTGTGGCGCAGAAAGACCGATTATACACGAGTCGGTTTACGTGTGAAAGCATGTAGCTGATTCGGGGACGGCCCTTTTGAACTCGTGGCAAGATTGTTCCCCAGATTTAAGCGAGAACACGGGGTGGTAGTGACGGCAGGATCGAGTTGCCATGCCGGACTGCAATGGGAGAGGTTGCAGCATCCACGGATCCCGAGACACTCACACCTTCAGCACATCCATGTTGGTGGGCTGCAGTATCCACGGATTCCGAGACGCTTGCACCTTCAGCACAACCGTGTTGGTGGGCTGCAGGTGGCTGCTGAGACTGGGCGGCGATCATAACCTGTTTTGGCGATGTGTACCGTGGTGCACCCTCAGCACAACCATGTTGGTGGGCTGCAGGTGGACTGCTAAGACTGGGCAGCGATCATAACCTGTTTTCGCTGCGTGTAACGTGGAGCTCTTGACAACACCCTTCGCCGCACTTCAGCTGTTTTCCTTCCCTAACTCAACTATTTGCTTGCTGACCACGAAACAATCCACTTTGTGCACAGTCGGACCATGGCGTATATGGATATTCTCATAGGAAATGATGCTTGGTCTCGGGTGATTAATTTGACCTTGCTTGTCTGTCTAGTAAGATCCCACCTTGGTGTGCAAATGCTTGCGTACTGACACGGTCAAAGTTGCCCATCACTGCCTGGATCTACAATCTCTTTTTCCACCCCCTCGCTAGATTTCCTGGACCATTTCTCTGGCGCGCCTCAAGACTTCCATACATGCGTGCAGTTTGGGGCAAGCACTTCCCATACGAAATTCAGAGACTGCATGCACAATACGGCGAAGTCTTGAGAATCGCACCTAATGAGCTCTCTTTTACGAATCCAACTGCGTGGGACGATATCTACTCTAACCGGGACGGAGCTAATCCTGAGGCATTCAAAAAGAGTGAGCTCTGGCACGGTAATCCCGAGGGTGGACCTGCGTCTGTTTTCACTACGATTGATTTTAAAGAACATGCAAGAATCAGGCGATTCATGGATCCTGCCTTCAGTGATAGAGCTGTTTTACAGCAAGAGCCCATTCTTCAAGACTACGTTAGTCTTTGCATCAACAAACTCCGTGAACGATCTTCGCCCAAGGGTAGCACGACTGTCAACATCGTTGACTGGTTCAATTTTACTCTCTTCGATATCATTGGCGATCTTTCCTTTGGAGAATCATTTGGTTGCCTCGAAAAATGCGAATATGAGGGTTGGATGGATCAAATGTCTGCGTCTATCAAACTTCATTATCTATCGATTAACCTACGTTATTTTCCGATCATCAACAATTTA
Source organism: Melanomma pulvis-pyrius CBS 109.77 (assembly GCA_010093585.1). Taxonomy (NCBI): domain Eukaryota; kingdom Fungi; phylum Ascomycota; class Dothideomycetes; order Pleosporales; family Melanommataceae; genus Melanomma; species Melanomma pulvis-pyrius. The sequence continues at coordinate 16,051 of MU001778.1, read as the reverse complement.
TTGAAACCTCTGGCAAGATTCCTCATCCCAAAGGAAATCGTCAAGCAACATATGGACTACCGCCAACGCGCCGCGGCAAAACTGAAACGTCGACTTTCATCCAGTGCTGCTATCGATCGACCAGATATTGTATCACAGCTACTCCGGAGCGAGAATCGAGGAGAAGGCCTGACTCCAGACGAGGTCATGTTGAATTCTATGCTATTCATCAATGCCGCAAGCGAAACTACGGCTACCACACTTACGGGAGTCGTCAACAACCTCCTTCAGAATCCAGAATCTCTATCAACATTGGAAGCTGAGGTCCGAGACTTCTCATCGCCATCTGATCTGACATTGCAAACTCTGAAGCAGCTTCCATATCTCAACGCAGTCCTCAAAGAGGCTCTCAGAATGTGCAATCCAAAGTGGGTCGGACATGGTTTTTCTTTCAACATCCTATCGTTCTATGAAGCTAACGAACTTCAGCCCTATCGGACATATGCGTATCACGCCTCCAAACGGTGGCATTGTTGCTGGCCAATTTGTGCCCGGTAACGTGAGTTCCTCTATTGTCTTGCTCGAATAACGCCTCACAACAAGCAGACGATGGTGACTATTCAACCCCTGGCTTTATCCTATTCTTCGAAATACTTCCACGATCCAGAAGCCTGGCGCCCAGAGAGATGGCTCCAACAGGCCGAGAACGATCCCGAGTCACCGTACTACCATGATAAGAGGAAGGGTGTCCGAGCATTTGGCTGGGGACCTTACAACTGCGTCGGTGAACCCCTTGGATGGGCATGGATGCGCTTGATCATTGCTAGAATGGTATGGACATTTGACCTCCAGAAGTCAGATACACCACACTCAAGCATTGCTTGGGATGCGCAAGACGTCTTTGGTATTGTGATTAAGCATCGGTTGGATGTCACCTTTGCGGAAAGGACTGCTTGACTCTATCCCAGGGGGAACACCCAGGGTCAGAAGTCATATACCTGAGACGCTCCAAACAGGAAATATCAGGACACATATATGGATAGAGCGAATTAAATATCTTGTGAGACATACGAACAGTGGGATATTGCTTTTGTTTCCCGCAGAAACCGCATGTTTCCAAGTCTATCCCTCCATGAAAGACATCTGAAGTGCGTGGCAAACTGCTTGCTGTTGATCTACCATCTGCGGTAATAGAGTCCCCGTTGCCTTCCTGCACGAGCAGGGCCAAGGTGAAGGATGAGCAGGAATGAAGCGGTGAAGCCGTTATCATGGGCCCGTGGGTATTGACGAAATGAGAAACGCCGGGCGCAAATCAATGTCATTTAATTGATCATCATATTGCATCGCATGGGTTCACGGACCGCGAAGAGGCGAGGCTGCAGAGTGCACTTGTGCCTCCCCGGACGGACCTCGAGAGCGACTGCATATTCAGCTGCAGTGGACTGCTGTGCCCCCCTCCCTCTAACTATACTACGGTTACAAATACTACGTAGGATTCCTGAACCGCGAATTCGGGACGAGACAGCGGACAACCGTAAGGCACAGAGTGTCTACTGGACATTTAACTGCCCTTGGCAATATGAATCCAGATTACAGTCTTTTCAATCGTACGACTATTGTACTACCTACCCTAATCGATCATATTCAAAGTGCGGCTCAGATAAGACATCACCCATGAAATAAGCGCCACGTCGGGTTTCCAATATCCAGAACTTCTCTGCGGTTTCTACTTGAAAGCATTGCATCATGCAACTAATTTCTGCACGGAAAACAGAGTGTCGCACAAACAAGCTAGGCCTCCAGAACCCGGCGACGCATACGCAGCCTCATGCTAGGGTTTAGGACTCGCAAGTCCTCGATGTCATAATACCGGCGCATTTTATCAGCCTCAGGTGCAATTTCCATGTCGTACTCCATCAGCAGCCTTGCGGCGACCACCTTGATTTCCTTGGCGGCGAGAAATCTTCCCGGGCAAGCTTGGGAGCCCCAGCCAAAAGCTAGCTGGTTCCTAGTCGGTGTCGTGACAGGCACAGAGATATTCTCCTTTCGGAAAGGTATGAATTGCTGTGGGTCGGGGTAGATTGATGAATCCATCGAGCATGGGGTGCAAGGGAAAGCTACTAGTGCACCCTTCGGTATGACTACGCCATCTTTCAACGTGATGTCCTGCATGGCACGTCGCTGGGGAGCGTCTGGGAGAGTGGTGAGTGAGGACAACGGTAGAGGGTGGGTCTGTAACTTACTCGTCTGAGGTGGGTTGAGTCTCAGAGTCTCCGACAGGCAAGCTTCCATTTTGTGCAATTTGCTAGGATCAATATTTTCAATGTCATTGGTACTATCAGCGATCTCCTTCCGTATTTCGGCGATATACCGGGGATTTTGAGCGAGGAAGACGAGCAAGTGAGAAGTGACTTGGCTCGAGGTGTAGACAGCGGCAACTGTCACAGCTAGTTGGGTAGATACCAGCGAGTGCAAAGACTTCTGATGGGGTTTTGCATTATCTATCATCCACTTGAGGAGGGTCTTAGGTTCTGTAGACTTGTGGCTTGTATCTCCACTGGCTTTTGCGGCAGAGTGCTCGTCAAGAATAGTTTGCGTTATCTTCTTCATCTCGCGTATATTACGCCAGATTCTCCACCGGTGTGGAATCAGTAAAGCGACCAGAGGGTGTAAGATTGGGGGGAACCTGCGAAGGATTAAGGTAACGCCAAAAATGCATATGGTGTGTGATTCAGTTATCGAGATTATGGTCTCATCTCGGCAGTAGGGAAGGCCTAGCATGATTCGAGACGCTACTCGGCTGATGATGCGCTTGAGAAGAGAATGTATATCTATCGATTTCCATTCTGTACAGTATCAGCATGCGGAAAGAGGCGGAGGATGTTAATGATTTGCAAGCCAAACATACCATGGCCCTCAAAGTCGGGAATGTCAACTTTAAAGCTGAAACTGAGTTCATCCTGCATATACTTCATGAATTCATTGATGTTTGGGTTCAGGCAATGAGAGATAGCTTTGATAAAGTGATCATTGAATTTCATCTCATTCAGGTTGGTGTAGCCTCCCAGCACATTCTGTGAGTTGACTTAGCGAAGCGTACGTTGGAAAGTTATCTAGATATCTCACATGAATGTTTGCGTGCGTAGCATTCAATTCATCCAGTCCACTCTTACGCAACTCGTCGAGGTATTTCAATGCAAGGACGGTTACGTCCGTGTCCATGCGTCTGACAACGTAACTGGAGTTTTTGAACTTTTTTGGAGTGAGCGATTGCAAGGAATCTGGTAGATACCCCATTTATTAGGCTTCATACCTTATAATATCCATCGTTCATAATTCCAACGGCATTGAAGACGAAGCGGAGGCGAAGAAGGAAAGTCGGTTCCCAGAAGCTACGGTAGCCAGCGACTGGTCCTTTGACTACTGGTGTGGATGCAGACGAAAGCCACGTGAGATAGGATATAAAGACAACCAAGCCGAAGAAAGGAGCTGAGAGGAAGTATCTGGACTCGAGAGATCTTAGAATCGGAACATTTTCAAAAGCTTGTTGTGATTTCAAGGCCTCGAGAGGCCTTAGAACGAGCATGTCAAATGACGAGGAGGTGATATTCATGATGAGTGCAAACGATATGTGGTAAACTGGATAGTATCGTCTCTAGAAGGAAGAATTGTCTTATGATTGTGATGCCTTCATGAAAGAAGAGTTGGATTTAAAGAGTACTGTCTTTCACGAGGGTAGTCTTGGAAATCAACCATCATTTTAATGGACAAAAAGACTGGGATGCATCCGAAGCTATGCTGGAGACGGTAAGTGTCATCGTCCACTCACTAGAGTGAGATCAATACAAGGAATTAAGTGTTAAGATGCAACGGTCGCAGATCCTTGTTAGCCAAGCCAGGTTTTCGGGGTTCAGCGAAACATGCAGGGAAGGCAAATCATGGGCGCTAATGCAAGTCTTTCTTACCCCTCACATCTTGCCTTCTTCCCCCCTGGCCTTCCCCGCCTCTCTGCCTTGTTTCCCTTGTCGCCTCCTTTTGATGGTTATCTTTCGATAGAGTCATGTCACGGTTCGCTGATTGGTTGTCCGCATTAAAGCTCCTCGCTGGTGGGCATTGCAGAACCCCTACTGCTAGCTGTTGAGCATCTGCCGGTACTCCCTCAACGATCCAGGCAGTCAAGACTGAATTCTGTGCACCTTTTCTCCTTTCATCTTCTTCATACCTATGGTAATGCCGAGTGACGGTTCGACTGGAAAAACCACACCGATGGCAGCCGACCCCACCAACACCGACGACACATCTCAAGTTACGGCCAGAGACAAAGACTTAGTAGATACCAACGCTACACAGGTTGAAAGCTCGATTGACCCAGAAAATGAAATCGTCGGTGCCAGATTACTTCTCATTCACATTGGAGTTACCCTCGCTGCCTTCCTTGCCGGCTTGGTAGGTGTTCCTGATACCTATGTCACGACATTCTTAGGTTAACGCTAACCTTGGAAATTTAGGATTCTAACCTCATGGCGACATCGGTCCCTGTTATCACTTCTCAATTCAACTCTATTGGTGATGTAGGATGGTATGGTGCATCATTTTACATAGCCATGTAAGTTGCCAACATAACGAGCGTGATTTCCATGCGCAAAACCGGCGTCACAGAATCGGGACTGACAACTATCAGGTGCGCAAGCCAGCCATTGGCCGGAAAGATTTACACGCTCTTCTCGAAGAAACTCACTTTTCTCTTCTATCTATTCATCTTTGAAGTCGGCAATCTTGTCTGTGCTTTGGCCCCATCATCAACAGCTTTGATAGCCGGCAGGGCCATAACTGGGCTTGGAGCTTCTGGAGTCTTTGTTGGCGGGATAGTCATTCTCGCGACGATAATTCCCCTCCATAAACGAGCCATCTGGCAAGGGACACAAGTCACCATGTTCTCCATTGCCAGCGTTGTCGGCCCCGTCATTGGAGGCGCTCTGACACAATCCATAACATGGCGCTGGTGCTTCTGGATCAACCTTCCATTCGGAGGACTCGCAGCCGTATTACTACTTTTCCTGAAGATTCGAAAGCCTGAAGAAGCAACGCTCCTGCCTCTAGCTCGAAAGATCAAAGCCCTGGATTTCATTGGTTTCATCCTACTTGCTGGCTCAACTATCATGCTCCTTCTTGCGCTCCAGCTTGGAGGGGTTACTTACTCATGGAACTCCTCCGTGGTTGTTGGTCTTTTCGTGGGGTTTTCAGTCACCATCATACCGTTCATATGTTGGCAGGTTTACCGCGGCGATGATGCTCTTGTGCCGCCAAAGCTCTTTAGCTACCGGAATGCCTCACTTCTTTGTCTTTGCCAAATGTTCGCTGCAGGACCTTTTCAGGTTATCGTATACTGGCTTCCTATTTGGTTTCAAGCTGTGCTCGGCGTGTCTCCGATTGCGAGCGGGGTCCGATATCTACCCACTGTGATTGCGGATACCCTTACTTGCATTGTAGGATCCGCCATCATTATGCAACTTGGTATCTGGAATCCCTTTCTCCTACTGTCTAAAGCCCTAATATCTTTATCGGGGGGCCTATTAAGTACCATTCATCCGGGAATATCATCAAGCCATCTCATTGGGTATCAGATTCTCGGAGGCGTTGGATTTGGACTCGTCAATAATATGGTAAGCCCTCCGGTATTCTGGCGGTGCATGTATTCGCTATAAAGACTGACCACATTGCAGGGACATATCGGCATGCAAGCGTCCGTGCCTAAAGAGCTGGTCCCTATTGGTGCCGGCAGCCTTATGTCGATTGTGTCCGCCACCTGCGCGATTTACCTTGCTGCTGGACAAACGATCTTTCAGGATCGTTTAACGGCACATTTATCGGGAAAAATATCATCTGAGCTCATAGACAGAGTCCTGGATTCAGGCGCAACGAATATTCGCTCATTCATCAGTCTCACCGATCTACCTGTTGTTCTTGAAGGTTACAGCCGTAGCATTACACAGGTCTTCGTACGTCTATATCACCCTATTTAGTGTCTCTTCTACTAACACGCGAAAGTACCTACCCGCTGCAGCTCCGGTGATTGGGTTTTTCTTAGCTCTAGGACTCAAATGGACTCCACTGAGGAAGAAAGAGGCCGCTCCAGTCGCGGCTGAAGAGGCTGATAGCGAATCTAACGTCGAAAGCAAGGCCTGAGTAGCAAGGAATATACTGGCAAATTACCTATGATATTTCTACACGCAACGGCTTGATATCAGCTGCAATGGGGAGACGGCAGGGTTGAGAATATCCACTCGCAATTTTTGTAATAGTAGTATATTGTGAAGTAAAAGCTATGCGGAGACGATGAAATGACCTGGGTGTTTGAAGTTTTACTTCTAGGAATAAATCCGTTACATGTCCTAAGCAGCGTTCTCCTGTAGGTAAGAGGAGGTTGTCCTGGTGCTCAAAGCGGCCGCCTGGAGTCGCGCACGATTGTCCATGGGGGTGATGGAGTGATTACGAGATCGTACTGTGGTATCCGGCGTAAGTATTGTGAGTCGATACTGTAACGTAGCAGCTGGCAAGATACAAAACACAGACCACTACAGGCATTGAAGCCAATTGATCTCCACACGCGCCTACTCCCGCTGTAATTCGGACGCACGGACCTCGGGCTCCACTCACACTACTTACGCCTGATACCACAGTACTTGGCTATAACCGTTTGAATTGCACCAATTCGCAGCTTTATTCCTAAGCACTAGGATTGTTTTCAATGAGGCCCCAGCCTGCCTTGTCTCATGCGGTCAGCGCTTCCTTCCGGACATCAAGCCTCTCCCGTCCTTGCCTCGGCGGTTGATTACCCATGGCTGTGCATATGTCTAACCCCGGCTGGTGTGCCCTGTCTACAATTTTCCCCCACAGCCTACCCCTGCTCGGATTTCGAGCGCCAACACTTGTATCGGGGTTTGTATCTGCACAATAGAGATCATTCACAAGATAGAAAATCCTTGCAAAGAAGTTGGCGCTCCAAATCCGAGCAGGGAAGGGGAACCTGTCAATATGCGATGGCCGACAGCATTGGCCAGGCCACGCTTTCTCAGAACTCGCCGTCTTGCGTGCATTAAGCCAGTCTCGGATTCAGATCCTGTAGCTCTTGAGTCTGATGACTGTACGTCTCTCCTCAGATTGACGCATGACCATTGTTTTTCAGAAAAAGTCCGTTTTCTTTCGCAATCTCCCAAGTTAAGCTCAACCCAAGAACCTCTTTCATTTTGTTCAGTTATAACTTGTCATTTGTCTACTTACTATAGGCACAACCATGGAAGCCAAGCTCCCCGGAAGATCGAAACCCTGCCCTCGTCCAAAAGAGGTACTCAGTATTATCAAGGAACACTGCGAGAAGCATGATCAAATCATGAGCTTCAGCTCGTTTAGCCCTTCATTGTACGATACAGCGTGGCTGTCCATGGTGCCCACGGAGAGCAACAAGCATGCTCGTCTTTTCCCACAATGCCTGGAAATAGTACTACAGACTCAGCAGACTGACGGGACGTGGCCTTCATACGCGTCTCCCACCGACGGCATTCTAGTGTCACTGGCAGCTCTACTCTCAATTGCCACGCTTAGGGCTCGAATTCTTTCGTCCTCAGAGGAGCACCAGACCTATACGCAATGCATCCAACGAGGAACATCTGGAGTGCAGAAGCTCTTGCACTCCTGGGACGTGGAAAATTCCGTACACGTGGGGTTCGAGTTGCTCGTCACTGCTATAATACGCCAATTGGAGGACTTTGCTATCCAAGTGGAGTTCCCCGGATTAGCCAAACTTATGAATCTGTACCAGGAAAAAATCAGCAAGTCCTCGCCAGAGTTACTATATGGGTCAAAAGAAACTACACTCCTGCACTCGATCGAGGCGTTCGTTGGTGTCATTGAGTTTCAAAAAATCTCTCATCATTGTTCGGACGAATTGGGCATTTTCGGGTCTCCGGCCGCTACAGCGGCTTACCTCACCCACTCGCCAGAATGGGACCTACGAGCGGAAAGATACCTGCGCAGGACTGTTGCTTCTTATGGAGGCACTGGAATTGTTCCCAGTGCTTTTCCGACCGCACTGTTCGAGGCGTCTTGGGTAAGTCTGTCACCTTTACTGGATGAATACCCGTACAAATAGCTACTAACATAAAAAGGCTATCTCATTTATGCTCTCGCCTATCGTTGAAGAATCTTCCTTCAGCAGTGTTGATCTAAGCCTAGTCATAGAGTTCTTTCTAGAGGTCATGAATCAGCAGGGCAGCCTTGTCGGATTCGCTCCTAGGATACTCGAAGATGCAGATAATACCGCCCGCAGCCTACTAATGCTCATGCGACTCGGCCGTGTCGGCTATGTAGCCACTGTAGACATTGCGCCATTAGTCAGCAAATTCGAATCAGCTAAATGCTTCAAAACGTACGAGCTGGAGAGAAATCCGAGTTTCAGCGCCAATTGCAATGTTGTATTGGCGCTACTAGAGATCGAGCACGAGTCGAACAGCCAGTACGCCTCGCAGATCGAAAAAGCTTTAACATTTCTCCTGGGTGTGGTTGAAACCGGAGACCGAGACATCACTGATAAATGGAATATCTCGTCCGAGTACTCATACATGTTGCTTTTCGAGGTAATTGTTCTGGCTCTTAAACAGTACGATGCCGGACACTTGCAAGCAATCCCGCAGGATATCTTCACGAATCGCATTCCCAAGACTCTTTGCAGAACTATCAGCCAAGTCTTAGCCGGCCAAAAGAGCGACGGATCGTGGGGTCATTCCTTGGAGGCGACAAGTTATAGCATTCTAGGGTTATCACACGCCTTACGTCTTCCGTGGGGTTCGACCATTTATAACTACGTAACAGATCGTCTCTCACAAGCGAAGCGATTTTTGGTAGAAGAGTATCCAAGAGCAGAGAAAAAAGACTACCTCTGGGTCGAGAAAACTACGTTTCAGTCGTCGCTGCTTAAACTGGCGTATTGCTCCATGGCCCTTCATACGACAGTCACCTTGGACAAGTGGTCAGATTCGATGGTTGAGACACTCACGTACGTCAGTATCCAGTCCTCCACTATGAAGAAGCTTTTCTCCACCCTGCCTCTTCTTGAGAATGTTCCTGCACCACTCCTAGATCTGGTTCTAGTAGAAGCAAAGTACCATGCTAGCAGTCTGGCTACTGGTAGGCATTCAATCCTGCCTCGAAGTGACCTATCTTCAAGCAAGGACAAGTACCTCGGATACATTCCAGTCATCTGGCTACTAGGCAACCATATAAACAACCAATCCCTATCGGCAGGCATCATCGGTGAAATGTTAAGACTCTCACAACTAACATACCAGATTGATGAGTATATGGAAACAACCATTGCCGGACTTTCTCGGGAACAAACCAGCATCCTTGAGTCTTGGATACGGAGCGAATGCAGTGACATGCGAGCCATGGTACGTGGGATTGGGACCGGACATTTCGAGACCTTCCAAAGTGGCGGCGGCAACGAGTTTCACATCAGTGATTTTCAAGAAGGCGGTGACGGTGCCCATTCTCCATGCAGAGGCGGCCATTTGGGCACGCTTTCTCCTATCCAAATCACTCTACAAAAGTTCCTTAAATATATCCTTTGCCACGAAGCCGTGTTACGTTCATCCCCACTCATCCAACAATTTCTGGCCATCGAGCTTTCCGAATACCTGCTCGCTCATATGCGGCAGAACAGCGACAACGTGTGGCTCAAAAGCTGGAAATGTGACAGCGCCCAAATCAGTCCTCCATCCAGATCCAGTTATTTCAGTTGGGCGCGCAGTACAGGAGCTGATCATACGAGCTGTCCCTTGGCTTTCCGGTTCTTCATGTGCCTTATCAGCAAGTCCGACCAAGTGCACTCGTGTTTCGAGAGCGCGCAGGCGCAGTATTTCTCATCGAGTGTCTCGCGACATCTTGCCACGATGTGCCGGCAGTACAACGACTATGGGTCCATAATGCGGGACGCCGAGGAGAACAACCTCAACAGCGTGGACTTTGCGGAATTCCAAGCAGGCACCTATGGAAGAGAGTCCGTGAAGCCGGACCTAGGTTGCAAAAGACCATATAGCAGCGAGGAGTTGTTGTGGACCGGTGGACTTTTCTCAGCGAAGCAGAGCCTCATGGCTATTGCGGAGTTCGAGCGGAAACTCATGGAGCAGTCATTTCAAGCCTTGAGGGAGGTTGTCTCTTCGCCAGAAGCAATGGGAGACTTGAAGGTCCTGATTGATGTAACGGATTTATTTGGACAGTTGTATGTTGCAAAGGACATTACAAGTCGCAAGCGTCTACGCACGGAGTAGTGTAACAGCTCTTCATGTGATCGAGGGTTATCACTCGCTTGAATAATAAATGCATGTAGACATTCTTGTGTAGAGCTAATGCCGGTATCACCTTTATCTGTGATCTCCAAAAGCGATAGGCCATCCTCTCCACGTCAAAATTGTCAATAATAAGCGAACCATTTTATAGTGCAAGGGGGAAATTGGCTATCTACCAAAGTGTGGACCTAGCACATTCCAAATATACGTCAACTGATGTAAGACATCCAATCACTCTCCCATAACAAATAATAAATAGCGATTTAGCTGATTTTCAGCGCGTATTCAACGTGAGGAGGTGGCCCATTTCTTTCGAAACCAATAATTGTTTGCCATGACCTCTACCCCGCTTGTTGAATTGCCAAATTCCACTTCTAGTGCATGTACGGAGAATGGAATACCATGCGACTGGATAAACGCTAGTTTTCCTCACGCCAAGGTCATAGCTGCCCATAATCACACGTCGTGTACATGTCAGCATTCTATATGCCACTGAGTAGCATAGCAAAGTACGCCAAGCGTGTTTTATAACGTGTGTTCACCACAGCGACGGATTTCGCGATGGGTACACTAAAGAGAATTCGTTGCAACGCTTGCCACTTCCGTCAGGGCGTGCTGAGGTTCTGGTGGTTTTGGCAAAGAGATGGCTGAAGCTCTTTTCCGCACAAGGTGAGAGATTCCTGTACTTGCACTCTTCAAAAGCTAACGATTCGGCACTGTAGGTGGCGACATGGTAATCTTTGCCCACATTCAAGAACAATTGAAGAGTGCGAAAGAGGAAATTGTCGCTTATAGAAAAAGGGAGAACCAAACCATGAATGCCGTGTCTGTAGACATGTCAAATAGTTCCGAATGCAGTCTCTAGTTGTTAGTGTATAACGAAGAATCATGGAGGAGCAGGCTTAATCTGTCCTGAAGGCGCAGCTTCGACTCCCAAATATTCTCTATTGTGTCGCAGGAGGAGCGCTCGGGTACGTGATCGATGTTGGACCGGATACATTCGTGCGCTGCATGAACAACAACTTCTACTCGAGGCTATATCCCGCGCAGACCATACTCAAAGCGTGGGTGGGAGATGACAAGACAGCAACAAATCCGTCCACTCCACGGGAGCGCCGCACCATCTTCATTAATAGTCCAGCATCACTCGTCCCGGTCCCTAGTTATACCGCATACAACTATACGTTTATTGTACAGTACTCTCAGCATATCATCTAATTTGACATTTTCAGGTTCCAAATCTACCCAACGCGGTCTTGCAAACACACTGCGGTTAGAGGTCACCCCAACTCCAGCTCCGTATCGGAGTACAAGGTCCAATGTGTCTTCGCGCATAATTTCATCACCCCAACGTTCATCGCTGGGCGAAAAAATAACTCTAAGCTTACAAAGTGGCTGGAAGGCACCACGGGAATATAAAAATCTAGGAGAACTTGGGGAAGTTTCCCTACGCAGAGAAGATTGTACTGGAGATAGTGGCTGCTATCGAAAAGGGCGACTTTGCGGTAATAGATGGACGTTTCGAACTACAGCTTTGTTGAGCTATGGCAATTGGATTAAGTCCAAAGCGAGAATAGGGTATCTGGGACACCCCTTTCCCAATGCTAGTGAGCATAATTTTTCCTATTATACGTGGGACTGGGCTAAAACCACTTGGGGGATGTTTTGCGCGAAACTGATTCGCAAGAGCGCTGAAGGCACTTGAAGCATCACCAGTTGCTTCTATGTGTGCATTTAATCGACAAATTGAAAGTATTGATGTAACTTTGAATTGCATCTCTCCTGCACGATCCCATCACCCACTCTCTTAAGCGAAGTTGATCATACTTGGCGGCACCCGTACATGTAATTTAGACGCGACTCCGGAGAAATCTAAGCTCGTTCTAACTCCCAACGTTGCTACAACCTAAGTGCCCCCCCCTACCCAGTCTTCAGGTCGCTTGGCTCGGCCGACAACCTCGGCATGAAAGTAAAAGCAGACGAGCCCTGCTGAAATTCCGCATTGCCCCTGGCTGATACTATGATCACCCTCAGAGGCCTGAGGTCCGAACTAGCTGGAAATACGAGGAACGAAATAGCTGGCATACAAAGGGGATAGTTGGAACTCCGAGGCATGGAGTAGGTGGAAATCCGAGAAGTGAGGTAGATGAAACCCCTAACCAGAGATCAGATATGAGATAGCCAATACACACCGCAGTCTGCTGCTCGTTGTTACTCGAGAATGACCCTTTCCCACTTCCGATTTGCTTTAGCCCAGTCTCTTAAGTACACCCAGCCCAACTCCTTTCGATACGCGTACTTCTCTCTTCGCCCAATCATCAACAAATTGACGATGGGTAACGTCAGTAGTGATACGTCGGTCGCATCGGAATAATTCTTCGTCTCCCGCTCTTTGCCGGTGTACGACCGAATGTGTAAGCCTGACAAGGAGATAGACACGAATTCGCAAAGAGCGTTCCTATCGTGTTCAGGGGACAAGTACTCTTTTCGCATTTTTGTGGCGTCGCCGCACAGTTTCCCGATGACATTATTTTCGGAGTCGAGGATCTCCAGTCCATATTGTCGCTCTTTGAGTCGAAAGAAGGCGATCTGAGCCACGGCGAGGATTCTCCCACGTTCTGAGTCCTTCATAGAGACACCCTTATCTTCAAACCGTTGCGACGCCTCCGACGAGAGGAATACATCTATGCAGAATGCATGATAGCTCGACCAGCGGGCGTGGAACTTATTTCGCGTCCCCCCAAAGGTGTAACTCTTTGATGACCAGGAGACAGGTGCATTCGGAAAACAGCCCTCTTCACTAGCGAGAGCCATATAAATCTCCCATTCCTCGTCTACTCGCGTTTTAGCTTGCATGTTAATTGCCTCAAGTTGCTCGGCTTTCGACGCGGGAGCGACTACTCCGGTATACCAAACTACTAGTGTCCCATAGAACTCGGTGTCTTGATAACGAACCTCTTCTCGCTGCACCATGGCTGAGGCCCACGACCATGTCGGGCATACGATTTCTGGTGTCTCCAGCCTTTCAGCCGCTTTCCCGCCATCCCAAGCATACCATCGTAAGGCTCGATCGAAGTCCATCTTCGGAAAACCACAGATGAAGGATTCGGTATATTTTGTTTTATAGAGCATGTTTCCAATGCCAATCAATGCATTATAGGTATCTGTTGGGTAAGATAGAATTCGGGATGAATAGTTGGTGATGTGGCGAGCAAAGGCTTGGAAATCCATGATCTCGTCCTTGAGCCGAAGACCGTACGCGCTAAATTCGTCGACTTCCGCCTCAGGGTTGTATGCGTCTTCGTAGAAGATTGAGGTCTGGCATTCGAAGTATGTTCGTGTATTCGTAAAATGGAGGAGTCGTCTCGCACAAACGGCTTCTTGATACGTCCAACCCCGTGTATGCCATAGCGCGGAAGGATTCCCTTCACTTTCCCGAACAAGATTCGTCAGTTGTAGACCAGTCATGGTTTCATGACGTTGGATAATCGGTCTGGCACGGCTGACACCATCGATTCCAAAATCCATGCTATCACCATGGGCAGCGACGAGCACCAACAATGCGCACGAGTAGATTTCGTCCATTGCCATTATCTGATACATCTTGTCGTCAGGGTCATCTTGTACGATGCAAAGTCGGTCTGCCCACAGATAGTCGATTCCTAGGCGATTGCAGACAGTCATAGCATCCTCAATCGTGCGTGGCATTTCCGAAATTGGGAGTCCACCTTCTCTCTTCATTCCTGCGATCGTGGCTCGGGTTGCGGTCAGAAGCGACGTCCGTGTATCTTTGCCCCAAACATAGCTAAGAGAAGCAAAAGCAACATTGTTCGTCTCAACAATTCTCCTTTGTGGTATGTTAATGACTCGGAAGCCGCGTGGCAACGATCGTCTAACGTTTTCCTGGCACTCGATATGGTCTCGACAACACTTCTCTATCTTATCCTTCAAGCGTGGCCAAGTAATCAGTGCATCAACCACCCTGGGTGACTTCTCCATGCTTTCGCTGGTACTAATGTGAAGATCCCCCACCCACATGTTCGACATACCGTCTCCGATCTTGAATTGGAGATAGATGTCCGCTCCGATGCCCGAGAGATGCTTGTGGGGCGGACCAAGATATAGGCAGATGTTATACTCGCTTGGCATGTCCGGTATCCGTTCGTCTCCGAAAGCATGGAACGCCATATGGCGAACAAGGCGGCAAAGTGGGCAAGTGGGTGCTGCATCCTTCTCCAACAGGCTCGGTTGCAAATGGAACAAGAACTGCTTCCGTATCTCTACTGGCACACACAGTATCAGGTGTCTAAGCCGAAGGTGTCGGCAAGTAGGACAAGCCTGCTCCTCCTGAGGATTCGATTGACAACATTGATGGCAAGGCTGATGGAACAGCTCATGTCGTTCGGCTTTTGTAGGGTCATTCTCGGCGTAATAGTAGTAGAAGACTGACAACGGACAATACGCGCAGTCACCGTTCATTGCGAACCTTCCACCAAAATGGACGTTGTGTTATCAAGAGGTACTTAATATCGCATTCTGCAGCAGTAGGAGAATGATGCTGTAGTACCTAGGTATTATCGTTCAATTAACGTAGCGGGGTAACGATCACAAAGTGGGGTAGGGCTTTACCTAACCTCTAGAGCGCTAAAATTTCTAGGAAATAAGCCGCGCGTTGTGCAAGATGTTAATAGTACAACGCAACACCTTAATTAATTAATATATACCTATTTTTTAAACTATTTTAATTTTAATATTGTTTGCTTTATATTTTTATTTTTCTACTTATTATTATACTAAAGTATTTAAACTAGAGTTGTATAAAGATACTATAATATAATACTATTTCTATTGCTTTATATAAAAACAAGCTTAGTTTACTTTAGTTTATAAAAGAATATTTAAATAGTTAACTCTACTATTTCTATATATTTAACTATTAACTTAATAGTTAATAAATATAGCTTATATAAATTCTAAACAAGTACTTAGCAAGAATAAACTAGTATTAATAGTTTTTAAAATTTAATAATAATACTTATAATAGCTTTTAAAGCAAGTTATATAAAAAAAACTTTAAGTAGAATTATATAATTAGAAAGTATATACTTTACTTTAAATAATACTAAAAAAAAACTTTACTTAGAGTATATAGGTATTACGCAGTAATAGAAAAGTAATACTCTAGTTAAAAACAAGACAACAAGCAAGGCTTAAGCTCTAGAACAACGTAGAGTTATAAGAATTACGTAACGTAATAATAGAATAGAGAGCAGAGAAGCAATAAAAAGTAGAAATAAAAAGACCTTGCAAATTAGCAAGTGCTCTATATACTCTATAGTCTTAGCATAATAGAGTATACAGAGCAGGCGCTTTGTATACTCTATAGTCTTAGTGTTATTAGCCTATGTCTTTCTTTATACTTCTCTAGGCTCTACAGGCTTTGTACGTAATAGTACAAGGTTAGAAGTCCTTAGTTTGTAAGTAAATAGAAGGTGTAATAAGGTACTAACGTACTCTACAGGCAAGTCGCTACTACAGGCGAGTTGCTACCCTCTGCTAAGACCCTACTAAAATCGCACCTATTTTAGCCTATAATACTACAATCTAGTTCTGCAAAGGGTACTATTACATTCTATACTATTCTACAACTAGTTCTGCCTTATTCTAACACGTGCGCACGTTGTAGCCTACCTTATAGCACAGTCTACAGCGTTGTTAAGTCTGCTTGC